>JAJONI010000910.1:0-16742 GCA_022190145.1 Pezicula rhizophila
AGCTCTCTAGATCCTCTCTAGAATCCCGAGGATCTCTATATTGGCTAGATCTATTCCTTCGTAGTTACGGCTGGCTACCTTTGTTGGAATGTAACATGTATTTATGGTTGTCGAGCCATGTTTTCTGATAAAGTTTAGTTGATACGCCGTTCTAGGTTGTTGAGTTACGGTTTATTTTTATTACTGTTATTACAAATGGTGTCTGTGGTTTGGTTTTTTGCGTCGAGTTAACTTTTAGTCAAATTGAAAGCTCGCGACCAGCCTTCGAAAACATGGTTCCCTTCCTCCTTGTGGAATATACCACTCTACCTTCCCATCATTAAACCTAAGAGTCTCCTCCGTTACAACAGGTTGAAATCGAGGACCTCTTTCACAAATTAAGTCGTAGATCCCCAAGGTAATCTTTTCTAGCTCTGACAATGATTGTGTGCTTGAGTCGGGGAATACGGAAGCGGGCTCTTCTATTGGTTGGTTTGAGGAAAATTAGATGGTTGGATGATAGGTATAAGATGTAGACTGCTTTCGTTCCTGGGACCAAATTTGGGAAATTTACGAGTGTTGAAGATCTTGCTGGTCGAGCTGGTGGTACTCTCTCGCTTATGAGAACCGTGTTCTTGAAATGCGTGTTCTTTTTCTTCCTTCAGCTTTTAGTTCCGTAGCTGATGTAAAACAATTTCTCATCCAGCGAGGTATCATTTCACGTCTGACTCGTACAAAGAATTGATGACTTTTTGGTGGAGAAAATGAGGTGAGAAAATTAGGTGAGAAAATAGTTTAATACTTGGATATAATGGAGGATTATGGTGCTTATTGTAGACTTGGTGAACGAACGGTTTTTTAAATATTGGTTGGCTGGATAATCAGACGTCGTGTACAGGATTTAGCCGTGTGCATTGGTACCGAGACCTTGCCGTCTGGAGCGCCGCAGATTTCAATCGTGCAATTTATTTCTATAGATCGTGGGATTCCTTCTGTAAGGCGTGTGGCTATGACCGATACCTACTGGAGCAAGTCACTTAGTGCGAGCGCGCGCGGTTAACTTGTCCAGGACAACAGAACTTTTAGATATCTCCAACTAAAGAAAGGCAAATGCGTTGATTGAAAACACCAAAACTCTAAACAGGAAATAAGCACAGAAAGCTTGACTCGGTACGCCATTGAAACTTTGCAAGGGGATAGTAACTAACGTGAATCTAAACTCTCGCTATGACATGCATTTCAAGAACCTTGGATTGCTACATCTAATCAATTTTTCAGGAACTTTAATCGTGACGTCAGTGTAGTAGTACAGTTCTCATCTAGCCTATTATGAGTGTATGAGCGATGATTGATAACAGACTTTCCATCTGCAGAAGTTCTAGATACAGTATACCCGACCTAACTGAGTATGGATCCACGTGACTACTTGTTTGCCGTACCTACCTACCTACCTACGTCGAGAACGGCTGTCATGCAGTGTTCCTGCTAAGCCTTTTAACTAAATAAAGTAATTGCAAATGGTAGGAAAGCCAGATGATTCCCACTTATCATCAGAATAGAGTGTGTGCTAGTCCCAAGATGGGATAATACTGTACGAGCAAGCCAACGATACTTACCTAATCTCTCCCAACCCGCCTAGCCAGCAGCCCCTCCCGTTTTCGCTCAAGAAATTGTCGTGCAGCGCCCAACATCATCAACTGCATTAGTTCGAGAGAACTGCAATAATGCTGCAATAACACGTCTAACAGAGAAATCAAGATGTGGCATGACTTCCCGAGTAGGTAAGCATTGTAAAGCTAACTGCTGACAAGCATACTTCGTAGTCATACCTCTATCAGCTCCTACCGCTGCCGGAAGAATCAGAATACAAACATAGATTGAAAAAGGCCATATCCAATGGCGACAACAAGTGTCACAGCATCTGGGATGATATCCATCGGTATGCATAGTCTATACTTCTCAGTATGTGGCCCGACGCGTAGTCCTGGCAAGCCGATCGTCTTGTTTCTTCCAGGCGTCACATCAAGCATCACTGAGTGGGTTGCCGTTCGCCGTCTTCTCGAGCCAACCACTTGCATGCTCTTTTATGAACGTTCTGGCATGGGACTCTCTGAAGAATCGCCGAACCCACCGACTGCTACGAACATTGCCTCTGAGCTAGACACTCTTCTAGTAGCCGCAAGCATCGAACCACCCTACGTCATCGTGTGCCATTCCTACGGAGGGATTACGTCCCGAGAATTTATCCATCTTCGGCACGAAAAGGGTGGGAAAGACGATATTGTCGGCGCTGTATTTGTTGATGCGAATCAAGAAAAAAGCATTGAGAACTGGCCCAATCCCGAATTCGCAGCTGTAGAGGAGGGGCTGGATTACCTCGAGATCGTCGGCTTGAACAAAGACCGCGCATTGTCAGACGAAGAATGGAATGCTATGATCGAGCTGAAGATGACTCCAAAATACAATCGAACGGCGGAAACAGAGATGAAATATTATATTGAGAGTGTAAAGGCTCTGGCATTGAGAGAGCAGCTTAACATGGATCCACCATTACTTGACGGATATCCAATCAGTGTTCTGAAAGGTAACGCCGCACGGGACAGATACAAGCTCTATCAGGCTGGTTGTGCAGCAGGAAAAGGGACTGCAGAGCAAAGAGCAATGTTCAAAGCTATGCTTGTGCATTACGATGATAGAGATGAGCGCTTTCAGAGAGAACTTTTGAAGCTGACGATGAAACACCGGTTTGTGCGCGCAGAAAAGAGTGGTCACAATATAAATCTCACGGAGCCAGAGCTCATTATGGAGGAGGTTCGGTGGGTTATGAGCAATGTGCTGAATTAGAATGTTTTCAGAAAGACCTCCGAACTACTAAATTAGATTCAATTGAGAAGAACTCGGAGCGGAAACCTCTATCAACTGCCTTAGCACTAGCGCTGGTAATAGTAGAGCCAGACCTCAGGACCGCGTTGTCTGATTCTATATTGAATATCTTGGCCGTCTATGTTTTCATGACACTTTCCTACGAAACCCAGTTTTGTCATGCCTTTCACCCAAGCTCCTACTAAGTAGTTGTTGGTCTAACACTTCTCTCAAATCCCTAACATCTTATCAGAAAACATTCATTTTGTCTTGGCTGTACGAATCACAATTACATTTCTTAAGTCTCATCATCTATTCCTAAAGCTTCGCGTCGCAAAGATTCCCCGCGGCCAACGCAACGGCCAATTCTTATCATAGCAACCCCACTTTCCTCTATGTCCAAAGTTCAAATTGCCTCCAGCTCCCTTACCAATGGGGTAAGTTCAGGAGATTTTTTGCTAATAAAGCTCCTAGAGCCATTCCTATCGGAAGCTCAGGCCCAACCAAAGGAGCTGATTTTGATATCAAGTCAATCTTAGCGAGGGAAAGTCTCCCTTTTTCAGCTCATCATGATTCCTTTTAGGGTGAACAACAGCAGTCGGTGGCTCATCCTACCGACATTTTAAGATACTTGTACGGTAAGTACGTAGTATATTACTGCTCTGAATTTGGCCTTGAAAGATTCATCCCACTGCACTGCACCCGAGGTTTTCCTATCGTTGACTGACGACCGTGGCCCTTGGCAAGAACCTTGGCTAGGACCTTGGCTACGATAAGATAGATTTCCAGGGGCATCGGGATACGAGTTAGAACTTTCTTTTTTTCATATAAGTCCTCACTAATACGTCTTGCTATGGATTTGTACTTTTCCGTCTACTAGACAATTCCTTGAATTACTCTGGCAAGATGGGTGCTGAGAAGGTCGTTCACGAGGGATCGTCGGCTAACGATGTCGATTCAACACCTGGCGAAACCGAGTCTCTCAGCGAACCCAAGAGATATCAGACGCAGCGAGGTCTCGAAGGTCGACATGTGCAACTTATGGCCATTGGAGGATCCATTGGCACTGGGCTTTTTGTTGGAATCGGCTCTAGTCTAAGATCTTCTGGACCCCTTTCTGTGGTACTCGCCTATATCATATATTGCACAACTTTTATCTTGTCATGTAATCTGTGCGTTGGAGAAATGGCAGCTCATCTACCGATTCGAGGAAGTGTATATGAGTTTGCTTCAAGATACATTGATCCGGCGTTTGGATTTGCACTTGGTTGGACATATTTCTACGGAAGCGCAATGCTTTGCTGTGCTGAATTCTCAGCTGTTGCTACGGTTATGGGATTCTGGTTACCGGATGTCAATGCTGCAGCATGGATCGCCATGTCTCTCTCCGTCTGCATGATACTTAACGTCGTTGCTGTTAGGTTGGTACTTCCTTGTGGGAAAGAGGTTCAATGCTAAAATCTACCTCAGATGGTATGGAGAGACCGAATTTGTGTTCGCCTGTACTAAAATACTACTGCTTTTGGGCCTCGTCCTTCTGACTTTCATCACTATGGTCGGAGGCAATCCAAAGCATGACGCGTACGGATTCCGAGCTTGGAAGGATGGGAATGCCATGCATGAATATCTGGATACCGGAGTAACGGGACGCTTCCTCGGCTGGTGGAAAGGTACGTGTTCTCAGCTCACTTTCTTCTGAGCTCAGATTGTTTTTGTAGTTGCATACCTTAGTAGTTATGCAAATTGTCTCTAAGAAAAACACTAACGTCAAAACTTAGTAATTCTCTATGCGGCTTTCTCGGTTTCTGGACCTGATCTCATTGCTCTTGCAGCAGGAGAAATGAAAGATCCTCGCCGTAATATTCCTCGCGTAGCTCGTCGTGCATTTTATCGAATTGCTGGCTTTTATATCGTTGGTGTTTTTGCCGTTGGCATTATCTGCTCGTCACGCGACCCGAGATTATTGGGAGCCCTTGACGATGGCAGCGTGGGGTCAGCAGCGAGCCCCTGGGTGATCGGCATTCAAAACTTGGGGATAACCGGACTACCTAGCTTCATCAACTTCCTCATTCTAGCTTCTGGCTGGAGCTGTGGAAACGCGTATGTCTACAGCAGCTCACGTACGTTATACTCTCTCGCACTGGATGGACAGGCACCGAAGATATTCTTAAAGTGCACCAAGTCGGGCGTGCCGATCTATGCAGTCCTCGTGGTGGGATTGATATCTTGCATCACCTTCTTGGTATCCAGTAGTTCTGCAGCCACAGTTTTCGGTTGGTTCGTGAACTTGGCAACAATCGCTTTCGTCCTAGCATACACGGCATTTTTAGTCACCTTTCTTGGTTGGTATTACGCTCTGAAAGCACAAGGGATATCTCGAGATACACTCCATTACAAAGCACCTTTCATGCCATACGGGGCTTACATCGGAATTGTTGCAGGATGCACAGTATGCCTTTTTGCAGGCTTCAACGTCTTCAAGCCTTTTGACGTTGAAGGCTTTGTCACGTCGTATTTCGGAATTGCCTTCTCAGCTGTCATGTATATCGGGTGGAAGGTCGTGCACAAGACCAAGTTCGTGAAATCTGTCGATGCTGATCTATTCTCGGGGAAGAAGGAGGTTGACGAGGAATGCGAGATTTGGGAGGGTCCTAATGCAAAGAGACCTGAGGGTGCCGCAAAGTGGTGGGATGCACTGTGGTAGACTCTTAAGGATAGATGCTACTGATCTCAAAGACAGTGCCTATTCTTGTGTAAATATTAGAGATAATGAGATTTTAGTCTTGATTTGACAATTATGATCGACCTACTGTCCTTGCAACTTTTTTGAAGTGATGCTGTGTGCCCTCTTCCTCGCTTATTGCACAGAGAGGTCAGGAGGTATGTCCGTCTTGAGTTAACAAGATAATTTGGAGTAGCTCAATTAGCTGCCAAGACGGCTTGAATTTGTACTCCGGAAGAGATTCGAGGAATTTCTGCCATTGCTCTCTGTGTATGCATGTACTAGGGCGAGTACAGAGGCACTACTGGTACTTCGCCTCAAGGTAACATTGTGGAAATGGCTCCATTGATAGGAAATACTATGAATTTGACGAAAAAGAACGTCCGGATGGTGACTAATTAATATTAAGCAGTTCATCACGTTCATTCAGTATCATGAAGTTATTTCGATATGGCTGTGTCGTTGGATGAAATGGTGTCGTTGTTCCTCGGAATATCTTTCCGTCTCGATCAAGGCCGTCAGTTCCGACAGTGGGGGAGATTTACACCACTTTACTTTGACAGTTAAGTAGACATATATATCTTCTTCTATTTCATACAGCTCTTCCGCATTTTAGACCATTGCAAAATCATTTACTACTGTACTACTGTTACAGTTCTGAACAAACTCCCAATTTCAAACTCAAGACCGAGCTAGATATCCACGAACAACCACCAAAACATAGAGAGAGAGAAAAGAAACTTCAAAAATGGGCGCAACAAACTCCATCCCCAAACCAACAACCCTCAGCACACCCAAAAACGGCTCCCTAACCGGAATAACAGAAATCGATCCCACAACCAACCTCCCTGTTCTAACTAGATACACACGTATCCCCTACGCTCTCCCACCAACCGGAGCCCTTCGTTTCCAACGTCCCAAACCCCTACCAACGGATTTCTCATTCTCCAAAGAATCAGGAGAACCAGGTGATTATACGAGATTTGGAAATGCATGTCCTCAACCCATTTATGAACATAACTCGGTTATGTTACCGAATCCCAAAGCTGCGGATCCGATAGAGAGGATTTGTGATGAGGATTGCTTATTTCTCAATGTTTGGGTTCCGGCTGGGGAGGTTCCTGAGGGGGGTTGGCCCGTCCAGGTATTTTTCCGTATGTAAACCTCTCTATTTTTGACTCATTACTCTTTTTGTTTGTTTTTTTCTCTTTTTTCTCTTTTCGTTCAGGCTGTAGAAGATTTGGAAAATCGATGGAGAAGGTTATGAATAAGCACTAAAGGTAGGTATTGGAAAATAGACGGCGGATGGCTCCAAGTAGGCGACGCCATGCAAAGCCATAACTACGACCCTTACCACCTCATGCAAGACTTCCCCCGGATCATCATCTCCGTAACCTACCGACTCAACATCTTCGGGTTCCTATCCTGCTCAGCACTCTCCTTAGAAACTGCAAACTCATCCTCCAAACAGCAAGCAGTAGGAAACTACGGGTTTTGGGATCAGAGAATGGCGATCGAATGGATTCACACGAACGTTCATCTCTTCAATGGAAACCCTCAGAATATATCCGTTGGTGGTCTCTCAGCAGGCGCATACTCGGCCATTTTTCAACTTTATTATGATACGTATTTACCGGATGAGCAGAGGATTATCAAAAGAGTTTACCTATATTCTAATGCTGTTGGTATCCAACCAAAACCGATTTGTTCCTCGGAAGCCGACGAGCAATTTGAAGAGATCTGTTCGAGGTTTCATATCGATCCTACTCTAGAACCTACAGAGAAGTTAGCTCGGCTTCGTGATGTACCGGCTCAGGATATCGTCGATCAGATTTTGACATTGAAGACGCATACTTTTAGAGCTGGGACGGATGGCGAGTTTATTCCGGAGACCTTTTTATCCAGTATTCATTCTGGTGGGTTTGCGGCCAAGCTCAAGGAACATGGTGTTAGTGTTATGTTGGGTGAGGTTGAGAATGAGGAGATGTTGTATCGGCTTGTGAATCCAGCTTTCTCTCATGAGTCGCTTGTTTTGCAACTTAACAACTATTATCCGGCTTCTGTTACCGAGTCCCTCTTATCGAGTGGGCTTTATGATCTTCCTAAGGATGGAGCTGGTAAAGACGCTTGGAGAGATTGTTTTGCTAAGATTGTGGCGGATGGTCAGGTCCATGCTACGGTTCGTGGGTTCGCTTCTTGTTTGTTGCGTGGTGATAATGGGTTATCGCTGGATAAGGTATTCAGATTTCGAATTTGTTGGAGAGCGAAGGGCTTAGATGAATGGCTTGATCCCAAGGTTGGTTTATGTCATGCTGCTGATGTTCCAATCTGGTGGTTAAGTGGTGCGAGGGCGGGTTTTGACGAGCAGGATGTGAAGAGGGTGAGAGAATGGTTGGAACCACAGTATCAATTTTTGCAGGGGAAAGAGGTTAAATGGGGCACGAGTTCCGAGAGACAGGTTAGAAAGTTTGGGAAGGATGGAAGTATTGAGATTGTGGATGATGAGGAGTGGGAAATGGGTCTAAAGGTTTGGGAAGCTATGGGTAAAGGGTCTTTGTAATTCTAGCTACTTCGCACTATCTTTGGTGAGTAATTGAAGCCAATGGCTCTACATTCCCTTATTCTGTAAGTTCTCTCAATAAGCTTCTCTCTAACGATGTTTAGCAGCCAGTGCTATAAACCAGTTCAATTCTATAGAAGGCATATTAGAGGGCTATTGGACATTTCATAGATAGCAGTTGAGTTTGCGTTCGAACTAGTAAAGGACTATTTGTACCGTCCTAGCTTTTTAGCACAGTCACTTGACTTTGCTTTTAAAGTCCAAGAACTCTAGAGCATCGCAGCTAGTTAGAACTAAAGTTTCCCTTGAAGGGTCATTGAAAGGCAAGTAGTGATTCAAACATCTTTGAGCTTCACATACTCATATAAGCACCTGAGAGTTCTACACCTAAACAAAGTCACAACTATTAGAATACACAAGGGTGGAAAACGATTCAACGAGAGCGCAGAAGTGCCAGATAAGTTAGACAACGCGATACTAATCATAAGCAAATCTTTTAGTAAGGTCAATCAATAGCGGTTGAGGCTGCCTATACCCTACAATTCCAAAGCCTATACAAATAATTGTCAAGTTCTTAAATTAAGGAATTGACAACAAGAATAACAATGACAAAAACTAAAAACCCCCAAAAAAATCTCAAATTTCCATAGGATACAAGGCGAAAAAATATACAATCTAAGCAACAGACCCAGAACCCTACCTCCTAACCAGTACAGTCATTTCCCCGCGCCAACCACGCACTACTGCTCCAGATCTCTCTCTATACGACCTAAAACATAAAATCCCCTCAACAACAACATCCATCATCCCCACCATCATCAACCCAAACAGACCTAATACACAAAAAAAAAACAAAAACCACACACTAACTAACCTCCATTCCCTTCCTTCCCTCTACTCCGAAGATCTATCTATCTATCTATCTCCATCCATCAATCCATCTAGATTCAAACCACCACATACAGCACCCAGCACCCCAGCACCCACACACTACCTACCTACCTCCTCCATAGCAAAACACGACAATGACTATAACCACAACAGATATCCATCCTTAAACCCTACCTACCGTATACCCTCCCCCACATAATCAATCAATCAACACCACCCCCCCTTTACAAATCTCGAGTTTTACCTATCTAATAACATAACGCTCCCCGCCCTTATGCAACTGAATACAATTGAATGGAATCGAGATAAGAAGCGACGACGTATACCTACGACGGAGTTTAGGCAGGGTCATTTCTTGTAAAGCATAGGAAGGTTCATAAGGTACTATATAAGGCAGAAGAAAAACAGATACAGTTTTCGAACAAGTGGAAGTTGAGTGAGTATAGGAAAAGAATGAATGCATTGTATGTATTGCTGTAAACGAGTGAGGTAGATGTTGATGATGGATATTTTTTGTTTTTTTTGCAAAGGAGGTATTAAGATACGGTGGGATGGATGTTATATAAGATCTTGTCTTTGGATTCTTCTTTTTCTGTTGTGTTAAAAGGTAATTTGCAGAGTTGGCTTGGAGTTTTGTTAACTACGTAGTTACGGCCTGTGGCTTGCAGGAACGCTGGAGAAATGTGATTACTATTGGAGAACGAGGAAGCAGCTTGGCCTGGGAGACTTCAAATCAAGAATGATGTCTGTCAACTTACTGTGGAAGCAAAAAGCTTGAACAACCAAATGATAACGAGAATCAAGGGAATTGCTAGGTGCAAAAAACGGCCTCCTGGCCTCGGATAAGTCTCAAAACTACTTTACGAGCAAGACTTAATAAACTGCACTATAACTAACATGGGTATATATATTTCCAACAGAAGCACCAAAAATTACCACCATAATTCTAATTACGTCGCTTACATGGAATCTCGGATCTTAACAAAATCTAGGTACCGGTCCTTAGTCCAGGCCCTGCACGACTTTCCCCAAATCATCATAGGAACGGTCAACATGACGAAGAAGAAATCTAGGACTCCGATTGCGATAAATGTGTTCAAGGTTCCCGAAGCTGCTAGCCACGGGCTCGCTGTGAAGGTGAAGATGCAGCCAATGGTGTTGTTGACGACGGCTACGCCCACCATTCCTTCCAATACCACTGTTCAAAGGTCATTGTTAGAATACAATCTTCTTAAGAATCTAGGAGGGTCAAGAAACGGGCTAGGGGAATCTACACATAGCTCTAGAGCGAAGGCCATATTTTGAGAGAAAGGGGGAGGGCATGTCTCGGTTCATAACCGAAACTCAAGTTGTTCTCGTGCATATGCAATGAATCGCAGTTTTCTGAGCAGAAGATAGAAAGGAAAGTACGTACTCTCGGGGTAAGCATCCATGAGATAAGACATGGACAGATCTCCTGCGCATCCCCACCCAAATCCAATAAAGCCAAGAGCGACGTAAGGGACGGGCCAAGTCCATTCGTAAGCCGTCCCGATGCCGAAAAGGAGCATACCGAGCGGGCTGAATACTGCGCAAGGATACATCATCCATAGACGATGCTCAGCTTCTCTAATGCCATTGTTGCGCTTCGCCATCCAGATTACAAATCTATCGGACATATAACCGCCCCAAAAACATCCAATGACGGCTCCAATCAGACATGGCACGTTCATTATGCCTGATCCCACATCCGAATAGTTCCAAGGATCCGAAGTCCAGTTGTCCTCTTCAAGGGTGAGGTAGAAGGTGAGCCACGCATCTTGGGCTCCCCATTGAATTCCGGAGTAGATGACGGCTGGAAATCCGAAGATGCGAAGAGTGTGAAAGAGGCGTGCGAAATATTGCTTGAAGCCAAATCCAATCAAATTTGGAGCGGGGGTGATGAGCCTTATGCGTTGCCAGTATGACTTGGGAGCATCCGTTTCGGGGTTGGATTCAGCGGCTGGTAATGAGTTACTATCCTGGTCTGCTGCATCGCCAAGTTGTTTGTCATTATAGGTTGGGTCAACCTTTGAGGGACCGTGTACACCCTCAACTATGTTAGCTTCATAGCCGGTACGATTGAAGGCAGTTTCTTCGAGGGTGAAGTAACAGACGACGATTGTCGTACATGAGATGATGACCGACCACCATCCAACCCATCTCCAACCCATGTTTGAATCGGCAATATATCCACCTATCTGTAATTAAAAACTCGGAGTTAGTTTATTTATTCTGTCAAATGTCGGGAGTAACTCCAACATGATTTAGGAGCAATGACAAAATTCAACCTAGAAGATGTAAATTTACTCCGAGAATTTGACTTGACTTACCAGAGGTCCTAGATATGTCCCGATCGAAGTCGCCAGGACGTATATTCCAATTACTGTACCCCGCTGATGTTGGAAAAACATATCTGAAAGTGACAATTGCACATTGGCCTCAGCGCAGGATTCTGAGGCGCCGACGAACAATTGATTCCATATTGAGTCTTCGGTCTTGTGCACGTTGGCCATCTAATCAAAACGCAAGATGTTAGAGCTATTACTTCCAGGGGGAAAAGGAGGCAATTTCTCCGTAGAGTTGAATGCCCCTCGACACCCTAGATCCACAACCATCAACGTACCCAGATTGCGCCAATAACTCCCAATGTCAAACAAACAAGGTAGGTCACCCTCCTCCCGTAGAGCCATGCGGCTGGACTCATCAGCAATGTCCAATAACCAATACCAACGAACAGGACCCCAGCGCCCGTATTCATTGAACCATAGGAGATGCCTAGGTCCGTGTTCTCTCCGTACTGAGCGCTGCCAGCATCGTTCGCGGTCGCCGCGGTCAAGCCAGTGATGAAGCAAAGGAGGGCGACATTCCAATACTTACGGCCCCGCGACCAATTCAGAGGATCATTGACTGACGAGGAGGGCTGGGGCGAGAGGACAATGTCGCCATGTTTCTTGAGGTGGGAGATGGCAGCTTGGTCAAAGTCTTCCACCAGTCGACTGGTCCCTGGCAAGTACTCAGTGGAATAGCGAGCGTCCATTCTGGAGAACTGGGCCTACCCCGTTCACAGGGCCAAAAGTGCTCAATTGGACGTAATATTTGAATTGCAGGTGAAAAAACACTGAGGTGGTAAAAAAGAAAGAAAAATAAATATAACTGCAGGCTTTTGAAAGAAATGTCGGCCCGACAGGTGGAGTAGCCCTGCAAAGATTTTTGGGCTTCTTTTCAGAGAGCTGCTGCAGCTACTGCAGTGGGACAAAAGAACTGAGGAGCACGCGACGATACATTGATTGTGCTTTAGATTTAAGATGACAGAGATATAAAAAGTTGAAAAGGGGAGAGATGAGGAGGAAATTGATCAACTTATCGGTGACACCGAGGGGCTGACAGTTTTGATTTGCATAGGAAGCAAAGATGAGTTAGTTACTAATTGCAGAACGACGGCAGCGATAAGCTATCATTTCAAGTGAGAGGCGGGGGGGCTTCCTTGTAAGTATTGTTAGTGCTAGCGGGGGGGGTTAGGGGGACCAAACGGAGCCCAACCGTATACGGAGGCCTCCGAGAAAGGAAAAAAAAAACAAGCAGCAGCAGCAGCAACAACAGTACCGGTGCTTGAAAAAGCCGATGTGACGAACATCGGCGTTGTCTCCAGCTCTGTACCACGTTGTACAGGAGCTACTACTGTCATGTATCGTAGTACTCGAAGTGTACAGTTACAGCTGAACGATTGTATGTTGGAACGCTTCGCTTTGGGATGGGATGTGCTATGAGCCTGTGCTACTGTGCTGCTGTGCTGCTGTGCTGCTGTGCTGCTGTGCTGCTGTGTACTGTATACACAACAACAGCAACAATAACATACAGTACCTTATGGCATCGTCAGTGTGCCCTAGAATCCTTCCAAGTCGCCGTAGGAAGTGAAGTACAGTTATTCGGCAAACCAACGATAAACCAACGATAAAACCAACGATATCTTCTTATCTCCAGGCATGTTCGAAGAAAGCTTATTTCTCTCTCTCCGCTTGAAACGGTAAACGGGAACAGGAAGTCAGTCGTCAGCCAGCCGCGCACTCTCAGTGGCTGCTCCATGACCCTTGGCACTTCTTCGCATGTACCTGCTGCAGAGAGCGCATGGTGGACCTAAAGATGCATACAAGATAGATAGGAAACACGATGGCTCCGATCTGATTCAGTCCAACGCAGATGTCGATCAGGGTTGGCGCGGGGAGGGGGGTAACTATACATACAGTACGGTAGCAGGTCATGCTGGACGAAGGGTACAAAGGGTACGAAGGGGGTACGAGGCTGCCTCTCTGCTGCATCTCGCATTTGTGATGATTGTTCGGAGCGCATTCCGTCGGGGGACTGTCTACGGATTCGGTAGGTGGTAGGTATAATAATATATAGTATAGAAGAAGTGATGCTTCGGAGGGTTTGTGCGAGGGAGGAATAATGAACTGAACAAACAAACATCAGAGACCGGTCAGGACACACGAGGGCGTGGGTTTGGCAATGAGTGGTTCGTTTCCGTGCTTCAGTACCTTAGCTGTGTTACCAAGCACACACACAACAAGCAAGCAAGCACACTTTACCTACAGTACAAGTTAGCGAGTTCCAGGGCTACCACCCTACCCTATCTGGACTACTGGATCACTTGACTCGCCGTCCTCCCGGTTCAGTAGTGCGTGCACCTTCATAAAGTACAAGTTTCCATTCCTCAGTCATAAATTAACCTTTCTTTCCCTCTTCTTTTCCCAACAACTTCCAATATCAACATCAACATCAACCAAAAGATATAGCTACTTCCGCCACATAAGAACTCCAAGTTCAAATCTTCTCCAGCTCAAATAATCATCATCCCTCTCAGCTGTCGTTTTGACACCCCATCACTCACCCCATCATCGTTTTGAGGTCGTCCTGAGGAGTCCTCTACCACGCCACCACAACCCCCCCTTGCCTATATCCCCCATCACATTAGGATACATACGCAGATGTTTAGTCAATATGTCGATGCTTACCATATCTCATCCTGGCGCTTTAAATCTAAAAGAAATAAACCGTCAACCCAATGGAATCAACATGGTCACTGAGCCTCAGCTCGCTCAAAAATCACTCATCACCTCCCTCGAGACCGATCTCGCACTTTCTAACCTTGCAGAAGTAAAGAGTAAAGCCCACGTTATCATTGTTGGTGCTGGTATCTCTGGGCTACGGTCAGCTTCTGTCCTCCAGCGTCATGGGGTCAAGGTCACGATTCTTGAAGGGCGACCAGACCGTATAGGAGGACGGATTTTGACTAGTCGGCCCAATGGAAAAGCTGTTCGTGACATTGGTAAATATACCTAAAGGCAATATCTTCAATTGTGCGTGGTTGAGTTCAACACTCAACCACAACAGTGTGGGTTGTTTCCCCCGCTCCCTGGCAAGAGTCCGCTCACAACCTCTCCTAGGCGCCGCATGGATGCATGAGACGTCCCAAAACAAACTCGTCCACTTGATCCCAAAGCTGGGAATCGAGTACTACTATGATGATGGCACACCTCTGTATTACACAAAGGATGGCCGTGCTGGCAGTCAATTCAAGGCAAAGAAAGTCGCCGACGAGTTTGCTGATTATTGTGAGTGGTATTACACGGAGCATCCTGATGCTCCTGATCGTTCTGTCAAAGATTTCATCCACGATTTCGTCGGTAAACATCCTCTCATCACGTCAAATGAACGTAAGTGGGCTCCTCAAGCTGCACGTGAAGTCGAACTTTGGATCGGCACAAGTATTGAAGAGGCATCTTCAAAATACTTGAGCTATTTTGTAACAGAGCGCAATCTCTACATGAAAGGTGGCTACGACAAGATTGTGGATTGGACTGCAGAGCCTCTTCTGCGAAACCCCGAGATCATCCGACTTGGTGAGGTAGTAAAAGAGATCCAGTGGGGAGAACAGGATGACTCAATTGTTGTCCAGTCTACTCATAGTGATGGCGTACACAGCTTTACTGCTGATGCAGTGATTGTTACGGTACCACTCGGAGTTCTTCGTCATAAGATGCTATCCTTCAACCCGCCACTTCCTCTTGATATTCAAGATGGGATCTCCAAGTTCAGCTATGGTGCCCTCGGAAAGGTGTTTGTGGAGTTCGAGGAGGTCTTTTGGTCTAAGGACAACGACCAATTCATTTACTACCCGTCTCCCATCACCGATCCAGATACTCCCCTCGACGAGAGTTCAATTTTGTCTTATGCTACTGTTACCAGCAATCTTTGGATTATGAGCGGAACCAAGGGCCTCTGCGTGCAGATTTCCGAGCCCTTGACCCAACGCGTAGAAGCCATGACTTCTTCAGCTGCAATCTACGCTTTCTTCGAACCCCTATTCAAACTCATGCGGACCGAGCCTTACAAAGATCTTCCGGATCTTGTCGATATCGAGACTACCCACTGGACTCAAGACCCGTTGGCTGGATTTGGAAGGTGTGTATATGTCCCGATGTACTGCATTTACTCCCTAAAGTTTCCAAAAACACCTCAGTTTTACTCCCATTTGCTCCGAAAGCAAGACCTATCGAAACATGCTGACTCCCTGATCCCGAACAGCTACTCAGTTGAAAAAACTGGCGATGAGTCAGAGGTACTCATTGATGCACTCGAGAGCCATTCTGGTAGTAGACTTCAATTCGCTGGTGAGCATTGTACCATCGTTGGAAACGGATGTGTGCATGGCGCCTTTGAAACTGGAGAAGTAGCTGCAAGAAATTTGTTGAAGACCCTCGACATCCCGTACGATGGTAGGGATTCGAGAAGTGGATCCCCTATCGGAGCCTAAACCGCTGAGTTAGGGGAGTGTCTTTTTCATACTGTGAGCACATTTGATTTTGGCTGTTTTTCGAATTTTTGATTTAGATGCTGTTTAAAACTTTGCCTCCCAACTGTCGCCACTCTTTAGGCCAAACTATGGGTTATATACTATCCTTTCATGGCTATATTACGTATTGCATTAAACCAAGCATGCCGTAGCACATAGAATCAATATTGGTATACCCTTGATTAAGTATTATCTCATTAATACGCTTTAAATCAGACATCGAAATCAAGTGAGTTAGTGGATCCAAATCTGTAATCTTAGTCGCAAAGCAGTGTCTGCTTTCCACAGAAAGTTTTCCAATTTCTATATATGACAGTATCCAGTCCTGGGATAGCAAAACACTTCAATAGTGTCTGAGTATTATGACGTTTTGCTTTTCCTCATTCCATTATAGTCGTAGTAAAATTCGTGCAACTCATCACGCTTCTGCGCTTCTGCGCTTCTGCACTTCAGGCACGTCCAGAAACTCTTCCAACACAGCTTCTCCATTGTCTGTTATCCTATTTTAAGACACTGTTCCTTTTTAGTTTTAGTAATCGCCTCTGCAATCACACAATATCATTCGCTGGTAGTCAACCTAGCCGATTGAGTACTTAGAAATCGCTCTCAGGCTGTCGCTAATCAGAACCGGTAAACTTGTGAAGTGCTATAGAAGGAAGAAACAAGTAGAAGAAGAAGGATTACTATAGAGTATATAGCCTATAACGCCAGGGCATAAAGCTTATAGTAAAACATCTAACTTAAGCCTTAAGGGTAAGTTAGGTCTAGATAGATAGTTTGCTTTAGATGAAATTTTCGTAGGAAAAAGTGAACTTATCTAAAAGAAAAAAAAAAGCATCTAAAAAATATTTATC
>JAJONI010000911.1:0-16737 GCA_022190145.1 Pezicula rhizophila
ACAAATTGGGCTTTATTTTAGTTCTAGACTAAACTACGCATTTAGAACTACCTCGCCAGACATTCATGGAATATATGAAAATCTATATATTCATTTAGATACGAAATCTATCTACAAAGAGCTAAACGCGATTCCGATAATTCGTGGTTTGAAATCGTGATCTAAACCCATATATCAAACTGGCCCTAACCCAAACCGGTAATCATTTTTCGGCTACGGAGTATAACAGTTGGTATCTTTTGTCGAGGGGAGAAGGAGGGGAGAGGCCCGAGAGGAGGGGTGATAAGGCTGTGAGAAGTTACCAGTGTCAAGGTACGTAGAAACTCGATTTAGTTCTTACTTATAGCATATTTAATCTAAGTTGCTCAAACGAAATCAAGATTTAGGTAAATTAAGGTAAGAGACAAATAAGCAGATTCAATAAACAAGGTAAGAGCCTAGAAAAGTCCTACACTTTATCACTTTGATCATAATTGGGCATTACGAATTTTCAGTCACGTGAACTAGTGATATCATCCTTTCGTATTCTAAACGTCGTCGACTCGTAAAGATCTTTTATAGAGCTGTAATCAATCTAAACGCGCTTTGCGAACTTCGTAATGAGACTACATTTTGTCTCACAGGTAGGATTCGTCTCAACATTTATCTGGGAGCGTTGGGAGCGTTGGGAGCGTTGCAAGCTAAAGCGCGGTCGTTTTGACTTCTAATTGGCGATCCGTGAACGTACTTCGTAGATACATACCTACCTAATGTAAAGCTGGCAGCCTCCAAAAACACAAAGGTTAGATGAGCGTTGGATAGTGTTTCGGAATCTTTTGGTTTGTTGTTCGTAAGATTAAATGGAGGTTAGCTCCTTACCTCATGAATCATGATACAAGTCTGTGGCATATCCCCGTGGTCCCTTGCAGAAACGGTCCTTTGTAACTGGGAACACCATGGCTGGCATTGAGCGTTGCTATCTCGTTGCAGGCTCTTATTATCGTGTAATGAGAGAAATTCGGGAACGCTGAAGCACCGATATTAACCCCTATTCTTTGCAACCTATATCAGGTGGATTACCTCACCCGTCTACCTGTTATTCTGCCTGCGTCCACCCATACATACCTAGAATTCCGGCCCTTGTCAATTGTTATTGTTGTTTTATCCACTAAAGGATTCACCGCCTTCTTCTTAGAGAAGCAGAAAAGGCTTACGCGAAAATACGCACTAATCCCAGGTCAACTTGGCCCATTCAAGAATCTTTCTTTCAACGGCGACGTCCTAGTCGATAAAAACATCTTTTCCTTCCGAAAATCCATCGTCATACGCGCATGCTACCGTCGACATGGATGCAGCAATACTGCGAGGCCGCATAGTGGCTACCCTAGACCAAGATGCGAACTCACGAAGACAGGCTGAACTGGACCTAAAAAATGTATGGCCTCTGTACCAAGTCTTCAGGGCACGTTGCTAACGACGCTTCCACAGGCTGAAGAGCACCCTGGGTTTATCGATGCGCTCCTAGATATTCTCCAAGCCGAGCAGGAACTCCCAGTTCGCCTCTCGAGTACGGAATTCCAACCCTCTTTTACCCCACTAGTAGCATATACTGACTCATAACTGCAGCCGTGGTCTACCTGAAGAACCGTGTGCAGAGGGCTTGGTCTCCCAGCGAAGAGTCTACCGTGAAACCTATTCCAGAAGATGAGAAGGCCAGGTTCCGAGAACGTTTACTGCCTATCTTAGCTTCTTCCCCGCCAGCGATTCGACAGCAGCTCGTGCCAACCCTGAATAAGATCCTTCACAGCGACTTCCCCACAAAATGGCCAGCTTTTATGGATATCACCTTACAACTACTCAATACCAATGATGTATCTTCAATTTTTGCAGGTCTACAGTGCCTCCACGCCATATGTCGCGTTTTCCGCTTCAGATCAGGGGAGAATCGGGCAGACTTCGATAAAATTGTAGAGGCGACGTTCCCCAGAATGTTGGTCATTGGCCAAGGATTGGTGAACGAGACAAGTGAAGAGGCCGGAGAGATGCTACATATTGTGTTGAAAGCCTATAAGCATGCAACATTCGTACGTTGGGCCATGGTGAATTGGTAATATAGCAGAAATGCTGACAAAAAGTTTAGTTTGACCTTGCGGTTTGCCTGAGAGACCAACAGACCATGATCGGGTGGTGCACTTTGTTCCTACAGACTGTTGCCAAAGAAGCGCCTGCTTGTTCGATGCCCGAGGATGATTCAGACCGGGAGGCACACCACTGGTGGAAATCAAAGAAGTGGGCTTACTTCAACTTAAATCGCCTCTTCGTCCGGTAAGTCCCATCAATTACAACAAACGTTCTTGACTAACACTCTTCAAAAAGTTACGGGAACCCATCAGGGCTTCAAAAGGGCAACGGTGAAGATTACACGGAGTTTGCTAAGAACTTTATCGTCACTTTTGCTCCTGAGATTCTCAAGGCATATCTTGTCCAGATTGAGAAATGGGTTGCTAAGACCCCAACGTCAGGATGGCTCAGCAGACCTTGTTTATCTTACACATTAACCTTCTTAGATGAGTGTATTCGACCAAAGGAGATGTGGACTCACTTGAAACCACATCTTGAGACCCTCGTTACCCATTTCCTATTTCCGGTTATGTGCCTATCTGAAGATGATGTTGAGAAGTTCGACACTGACCCAGAAGAGTACCTTCACCACAAACTCAACTTTTACGAGGAAGTTTCAGCTCCTGACATTTGTGCTACAAACTTCTTAGTTACACTTACAAAATGCCGAAGGAAACAAACATTTACCATATTGACTTTTGTCAATACTGTTGTCAATGAGTATGAAAGCGCCGAAGATGGCAAGAAGAACCACATTGCAAAGGAGGGTGCACTTCGCATGATCGGCACTCTGTCGAGCGTCATTCTAGGCAAGAAAAGCCCGATTGCTGAGCAAGTAGAGTATTTCCTTGTTCGATACGTGTTCCCAGATTTCCGCAGTTCCCAAGGCTTCCTTCGTGCGCGGGCTTGCGACACGGTGGAGAAGTTCGAACAGCTCGACTTCAAGGATTCAAACAATCTCCTCATTATCTACCGCAACATTCTCGAGTGTATGGCCGATCCAGATCTTCCTGTCCGTGTTGAAGCTGCTCTTGCCCTTCAGCCTCTTATCCGACACGATATCATCCGAACAAATATGCAGCAAAATATCCCTCAGATCATGCAGCAGTTACTCAAGCTTGCCAATGAAGTTGATGTGGATGCTTTGTCGAACGTTATGGAGGACTTTGTTGAGGTATTTGCTGCTGAGTTGACACCATTTGCTGTCGCATTGAGCGAACAATTACGCGATACCTACTTGAGAATCATTAGAGAGCTTTTGGAGAAGAACGAGAAGCGAGATGATGATGATGGCTATGGAGATTATCTTGATGACAAGAGCATTACTGCTCTGGGTGTCTTGCAGACAATCGGCACATTGATCCTTACTCTCGAGAGCACTCCTGATGTCCTTCTCCACATGGAGTCGATTTTGATGCCTGTTATCAAGGTAACGTTGGAGAACAAGCTCTATGGTAAATTACCAAGTTTCAATATTGGGAAACTCTGCTAACAACAAGTAGATCTTTACAATGAAGTCTTCGAAATCATTGACAGCTGTACATTTGCCGCCAAGTCCATTTCACCGACTATGTGGCAAGCCTTCGAGCTTATTCACGCCACATTCAAAGCTGGCGCTGAATTGTACCTTGAAGACATGCTTCCAGCTCTTGACAACTTTGTTCAATACGGTAGCCAGCATCTTGCGGTCACCCCCGCATATCTCGATGCAATGTTTGGTATGGTTAATGACATGTTTGTGGACGACAAAGTTGGAGGTGTTGATCGAATATGTGCGTGCAAATTGGCTGAAGGCATGATGCTGAGTCTCAGAGGCCATATCGATCCATACGTTGTCCAGTTTGTGAGTTACAATAGTCTGCTCCCCCTAGGCCTGAAACTGACAATAGTAGGTTGATATGGCAATGCGGACTTTGACAAGCACCGAGGTTAAGGTCAAATCTTACAAGATCCACCTCATGGAGATGGTTATCAACGCCATCTACTATAATCCTGTAAGGACATACCTTTAGTACTCCCTCTGAATAGTGCTTACATATTACCTAGGTCTTAACCCTTCACGTGCTCGAATCAAAAGGGTGGACAAACAAATTCTTCAGCTTGTGGTTCTCAAGTATCGATAGTTTCTCCAGAGTCCACGACAAGAAGCTCTCAATTGCCGCTATCGTAGCACTTCTTACTCTCAACGCTGATCAGGTACCTGTTAGTGTTCAGCAAGGATGGCCGAGACTACTCCAGGGAGTTGTCAGATTATTCCAAACCCTCCCTTCTGCTATGAAGAGTAAGTTTAGTACTTTTTGAACTTTATACTCTGATGCTTAGTTAATAATCTCTTTAGACCGAGAAGAAGCTCTGAGAGATGATTACCAGCATGACGGTGATGCTTACGACGACGATGACGAAGACGATGAGTGGGCAGGTGATGACAATGCATGGACTGAAGAGGCTGAGACCGAGGAAGAAGGCGAAGGGAAAGATGAGAGCACTGCTTACCTGGAGTTTTTGAACGAGGAGGCAAGTAAATTGGTCAATAGTGCCACCCTCGTTGAGAAGACGCCCTGCTGATACTGTGCAGGCTCAGAAGTTCGGCAACCTCGATGGCGAAGACTCAGATGATGAGCTTGGCGAAGAGTCTCTTCTGGAGACACCGCTTGACAAAGTCGAGCCATACCAGCTCTTCCGTAACGCTTTAATGAGTGAGTGTACATTTGTCTATAATACGAATATCGCTAATGATCTACAGAACTCCAAGCAGAACAACCCCAGCTGTACGGCTCTCTCACCACCAATCTAAATCCCGAAGAACAAACAATTGTCCAAAGCGTTGTCCACCAAGCCGAGGCCAATCAAGCCACCGAAGCTGCTGCTGCCGCCGCGCTCGCCAACGGAACAGCACCTTGAAGCTCAAACCAAACCCAACCAAATTAAAGACTGATGACGGCGGGTGGAGTAGAATGCATGGACTGCAAGCGTACATGGATGGCGTTACTTCCCTTTTTATAGCTTCTGGGATTGAGCATTGAATCGGTCATGATTTTACCTGGTGGATATCCGTGAACGACAGCCAAAGGGGACAGCAAAGAAGACAATGGGAGAGAGAAAGCGCGGGCGAGTATCATCCTATGCAGCAGTAGGAGTATGTCTCAAAGACTATGATATGTCAGGAAGGGCGACCTTTCATTCTTGTGTTCTAGCTAGGTAGGGCAGATTGTTTTGACAAAGCATAATAAGCAGTCAACGACTTCTTTGGATGTTATGCATGCTATGTGGCGTTTACTGCATCAGTACCGGTGGTACAAAGTTTGACTTGTAGACTCTGATTAAGCTTTGTCTTAAAGCCTATCACCGAAGAATTTATGTGGCCGTTACTTCTTCCTCTGACGCATTGTCATACCGTAAGTAACACCATGTACCCCGCCCGTCACATCAACAAAACAAAGTCTATATCTTCTGCTCGGTCTGCACTTTTGCCTCAATCCCCCCATCTCTCTCACACCACCTCATCTTCGATTCTCTCCTCTCCTCAAACCTTGATTCAAGCTGATATAGCTACTGGTTATACGCATAAAATGTCATCAAAGGAAGATATCAAGGGAGCATGTAATTGCGGTGCTATTACCGTCTCGGTTGCTGCAGAAAAGTGGCCGGAAACGAGTTCGCTATGTCACTGTTTGAATTGCCGTGCTAGTAGTGGCGGTTTGTACGTTGTATTTTGCCTTGATTATTTTGCCCTAGGATGTTCTGAGGATTGTTGCTGAGGATTTTGCGCGGTTGTTGTACTTTTGTTTCGAGTAACCGCTGATCAAGCGACTTTGGTGGCCTCTGTAGGAGAGAAATTTGGATAATCAAACCAGTTTAGTGATTGAGAATCAATACGGGAGAGAGAGAAGTACTGTGATCCTCGGTTCGACCTTTGGCATGAAAGTTCTCTATCCTCATCCCTGTTTTGTTCCTTACGTTTTCTGCTTCTCGACTCCATATCCAAAGTATACACTTCCTAAGGTTTCTAAAATAGAGCAACACTAAACCTTGCTATGCCGCTCTCAGCGATCACAATAACAAATGGTACGCCCAAAGTCTATCACGAGAAAGAAACAGCGTCAGGAGCGCCGATGGAAAGGAGATTCTGCGGTGATTGTGGATCACCCGTAAGTAATCTACCCCTCACCCCACAAACTTCAAACAGCTTTCCCAAAATCTGGTCTTTTCGGATCTCATCCAAAGTTGAATATGCTAGTGTTAACTTGGTGAAAATAACAGATAATGTCTGTATCGTCTAGGGCGCCAGAATTGGCTTTCTTGAAGTCGGGATTGTTTGCTAAGGGTTTTCACAAGGAAGGAAAGGCGTTGCCGAAACCGAATGCGGAGACTTATTGGAATAGGTCGGAGAAGTGGGAGGCGGCGATGAAGGGGAAGGGAGGCTGGAATGTTATTGATTAAAGGGTTACGAGTTAAGGGTTAAGAGTTAAGAATTAAGATTCTTGGTGCTTCTCATCACGTCTATTGTTCTGATGCTCTCTCTCCCTCGGCTGAATAGGCTTTCTATCAGGTGATACTTGTTGAAGAGTTGATTCGTCGGCTATCATTGACTCGGTGGATAGAAAAGTAGAGAAGAAAACATCTAAGTTACATGAATTCATCCTCAAAGAATTTGCTCCCCGGCCATCGGAAATCTTATCTAAAAGCAGTTGTTGGTCACTTCAAAAGTGGCTGGGTGTGCTGTCATCTAAGTAAGCACTTGCCAGTGGCGCACGTTTATGGCTACCAACCAACGCCTCGGTATTGCTCAACTGACCTAGGTAGGCAGAAACTAGAGATCTAACATATGATATTTGCTGGTCTTTAGTGGTCAAATTCCGCCAGAGCTTTAAAACTCGTACTTTTGTAAATATGCCAAATTTTACTTGACACGAGCAAATTAATAATTTATAGTTCTTGCCAAGGTCACGGCAAAACGTATAGAGACTATAGGCGGTTATAGGGATGTCGCGACAACTTATAGCGCATAAGAGCCTATAACTAGCCCCTGTTATGCAAGATCTACAGGGCATACTAAGCAAATTATAGAGTGCTTAGGCTCTAAACTTTTTGCCGGGACTTTCCGTACTTGTCGCCCAATGCTGACAATAAAGCTTGTCCTAGTAGGCTGGATATCAACTTTCTACGAGAACTAAATAAAACCCCATTGTTGTTCACTACAAGGAAACCGGCCAAGTGCCCAAACACGGGCAATGCTATTCCCCACCTTGAAATATCAATATCATGTCGATAAGCACTCGTAAAACTTGCGAATGAGGGAAAGTGCAGCCAGGAATTCTGTCTAAAGTGCATCCTCAGATCCATGTCTAGAAAGTTCATACACTTGTTGCACAACTTTGTAGATGATTTTACTTTTTCATTATTAAGGCTCGACTACCATCTATCGGCTCATCTGGTAGAACTTTGAAACCTGAGCAAACTCCAATTAGGGAAGAACTAAGAGATACCTTGCTGCTGTTTTAGATATCAGCATGCTTAATATGGACCCGGATCAACGCTGAGATGCCTAGGACAAGATAGAGGCGAAAATCGTGTACCCTATTAAAATTGGATCGTCGTAACAGTTTCAGATGCGCTTTAGGCAATAGGTATGTAGGAAGGTGCCGGTTCGTATGTATATCTGTTCCGGCCTCTCTACGTCGCGTTGGCTCCTAGATTAACCTCTAAATTAGAACTGCTATTTAAAATCTATAGAATCCGACTTAGAATCAGAGGTAAAGTATAAATAAGAACTACTTAAAAAGCTAGTAGTAGGAGCGAACGCGACGTTGAGAGGCTCCGGGTTGGATAGATGACGATTGCCGAGTACGAACAAGCAAATCGCCCGCCACCTGCGTATCGCTACGTTTCGCAGGCCTGAGTTTAACAACCTGCAGAGCAACGGGGTACGAATTTCGAAGGCAAATTCTTTTCATGGTCAAGAGAGAGTCTTCAAGCATGTGATGTTTGGCTGCTATACTACCGATTTGAGAAGTACCTTACAGAAGTGGTATTTTTCTGTGGATCTTCGGGGTATTACTCCGTACTGTAAATTAAAAACATGCGGGGGAACTCGGCTATCATACAGGACAGTAGTAGCAACCCAGTTTTTGACCTTCGCAAGAGAGTGCCTTTTTAAGTTAGTGTAGGCCCGATTGAGGTACCAGTCAAGGGATTTACATATTTTTTGCGTATTTGACTAATCGCGAACCCTGATAGGATTGATTTTCATGCTGGCAAGTAAAATAATACTACCTTCCCTCCTACTACATGTACTCTGTCTCATCTCGGATTAATCGGCGTGGCTGCGAACTTTAAGGTGAACCATACTCCGTCTGCTAAGTAATTCTGTACTGTACTTTACTGTATGATACTTCCCGGATTAGTGCATCGCTTATCAAGCCTCTCAGCAGTCAGTCGTCGGTCTAATCGGCCACTCTTTTCGTCGTTTCATACGACGAGCTGTCCGTACCGCAAAGTCACATACATCATATATCTATATATTTCTAGTGCTGACCTTTTACCATCTTTTTCTTACTTGGGTCAGCAATCATCTCCGATAGCTCTTACTTTGCTCTCCCTAGTGGATAGATAAATATCCTGTAAGGGAAGAAGACGAGAAAGCGGAGATCTGATAACTCGGCCAGTATATTATCACGAGCAAGGCCCCCTTTTCTTTAAATCTAGGAAATCCCAATCTAATCCAGTAATTCACAGTTTAATACTGCCATCCATCCACCAAGAGGTTATTAACCTCCTTGAGTCTCCAAGATGGCGGGTTTTGAAAGCATCACCGAGAGATTATCTCTCACATCCATCATTCTTCTAGGCTTTGCAGCAATCTACGCCGCAGTACACCTCATTCAATCCACAACCAACCATTTCCGACGCTCCAAAATCATCCGCGAAAATGGCTGTAAACCAGCAGCCAAATATCCACATAGGGACCCCATAGGATTAGACCTCTTTAAAGCCAACGTTGGTTTCCAGAAGAATGGAACATTCCTAGAATCCTCGGTGAAACGCTTCAAAACGGTCGGAGGAGGAGTCAACACGTATTCTTCCAAGATCTTAGGAGTTACCATATACAATACGGCAGAGCCCGAAAACATTAAAGCAATGCTCGCAACCAAGTTTAAAGACTTCTCAATCTCACCCCGTCGCAAAGCAGCCTTCAATCCGATATTCGGACACGGAATATTCACGACAGATGGCAAGGAATGGGAAGATTCACGAGCTTTACTTCGACCTAACTTCGTGCGTAGTCAAGTTGGTGATCTCGCTACATTCGATGATCATATCATGAAATTAGTGGCCAGGGTCCCGACAGATGGATCGACAGTTGATTTACAGGCTCTGTTCTTTTCGCTTACTATGGACTCGGCCACCGATTTCCTATTCGGTCAAAGCACAGATATCCTTTCTACTGATGTTGATAACAGTAAAGCTGAGCGCTTTGCTGATGCTTTCGGTTATATTCTTGAGAGAGCAGGAGTTGAGGTTCGTGCTGGAAAGATAGCGACACTCATGCCTGACAAGAAATACACAGCCGATGTCAAATTCGTACATGATTATGTAAAGTTCTATGTCCAGAAAGCCGTCGAGAAACAAAAAAAATACACGGGTTTGGAGAAAGAGAAAGCTGAGGAAGATGGAAACGCATCACGGTATATCTTCCTGGAAGAGTTAGCAAAGACGGGGTATCCGGCCAAGAAGATCCAGGACGAATTACTCAACATCTTGCTTGCGGGACGCGACACAACAGCTAGTTTGCTTAGTCACTTGTTCTTCGTACTAGCTCGACGTCCGGATGTTTATAGGAAGTTGAGGGCTGAGGTGTTGGAATTGGATAGTAATCCTTCGTTTGAGCAGATCAAGGATATGAAGTACTTGAGGTATTGTCTAAATGAGAGTAAGTAACCTCAAATATCCCATCGTTTGCTCTCAGCAACTAATAAGAATTAGCACTCCGACTCTATCCTATCGTACCAGTCAACAACCGCGTCGCAACCTGCGATACAGTCCTCCCACTCGGCGGTGGCCCCGATGGTAAATCGCCAATCTTCGTCAAGAAAGGTCAACAAGTATCCTACTATACATACGTGATGCACCGAAGAAAAGATTTTTTCGGTGCAGACGCCGATGAATTTAAGCCTGAAAGATGGGAATCTTATAGACCAGGGTAAGCCTTTTCTTATTTCCCCCCTTGCCCTCATTCTCAGCCAAAATAAACCCAACAAACAAGTCAATCTTACTAAAACAATTACAGTTGGGAATACCTACCCTTCAACGGCGGTCCAAGAATCTGTATCGGTCAACAATTCGCCTTAACGGAAGCTTCATATACGACTATCAGACTTCTGCAAGCTTTTAAGGCTATTGAACCAAGAGAGGATAGGGAATGGATTGAGGGTTTGACAGTTACTTTGGCTATTAGGGGTGGTTGTAAGGTTGGGCTAACTCTGGCTTGATAGTTGGTGAGGTGGATGGTTGTTTTTGTCTAATGATTTTAATATATCCTATGACTGATCGTACCTGTCTGGTCTTTACGGAGTTTTGGGCGTTGAAACTTATGGACCCTATGGTTTGTTTTCCTCATGGTGTTGTACTCTGTGCAAAGCTAGGTTGCAGAAACGAGGATATTGGCACTCCTACCGTGGATATTAATTATTTTATCAGCCTCACTTACTAAGGTACAGACTATGGACCCAGTCGATTCAGCACGATCCATAATAAACAGGAAAACAAATTCTCTAAGTAGAAACCATGAAGGCGCCCGTAAGTTCAATAAATTCCTCCTATTCCGTACATATGCTAAAAAGACAACTCAATTCCCACTCCTCTAGATGCCTTACCTTAAGACTCCCATATCCGCTTATTCCTATCCATGCCCTGCTAAAATACAAATATATACATCTCGAGTCTTTTAACTTTAGACCCACCTATCTTACAACATAATCTTGAATCTCTTCCAAGGCCCCTGGTGCCTTTCAAAGATCAACCTCCACCTCCTTAACATCTTTGATCTTCTTCCCCTCACTCCCTTTAGGATTTTCCAACCCAAAGAACACAATCAAGCTAACTGCCAGAACTCCCATTCCCCCAATACTGTAAGCAACCTCTCTTCCAGCCCACCAATAAATACTTGTGAAGGCCAGCGGGCCTACTCCTCGTCCAACTTGGCCCCAACTCCTCAGATTCCCCAATTTCCCACCACGCTCATCTTCTCCTGCTTCAAACGAACTTAACGCGTTGAGACCGGTGACTACTGTCGCAGTCGTGACAGCCAACAGGGTAGCAGCGAGGTAGAGCCCGGACTCAGTGGAGATACGGGCGAGCAGGAAGAGGGCTAGCAGGCAGGAGACGACACCTATGCGGACGGACAGAAGAGGTTTTAGACGCCGTGTTACGCCACCTTGGAGAAGTGATGCAACAAGGCCCAAGTAACCTAGAAGTCGACCGTTGCGTGCTGAGGTATAGCCAAAGAGGTCGTAGGTCATGAATGGCAGGGAAAACTCCATTCCGGAGAAGAAGAGAATAAACGCTAGATGGGTGAGATTGAGTAGGAAATGTGAGTTTGTTCTTTGCACTTTCTTGCCGTGGCCAATGTTCGTAGGCTTTGAAGAGACAAGTTTAGTCTGCGTATTTTGCGTAGAGTTTGTAGTGGTCTTGGTGAGCCCGTTCGTTGCGGCTGGTTCTCCTGAGAGTTTTGCAGAAGCTACCTTGCTTGGGAGAGTCTCCGGCAGACAGAAATACAGATATACAGTTTCTGTCACAATCAAAATCAAGGAAAATCCGGCCGCAGTCGCAAAAGGATTTGCCTGAACCGTGCTAATAGTGCTCAACCAAGCTCCCAGTGCAGGGCCAAATGTAAAGCTTATGCTAAAACATATCCCGACCAATGCCATTGTAGAACTCCGCTGTTTCTCGTCGGATATATCCGTTGCGATTGCGATTGCTAATTGTACGTTTCCTTCCGACAAACCACCAACTACACGCGAGAGAAGGAATGTTCTGAAATCCGTGGCGCAGACCCAGAGGAGAACGCTAACGATATTTCCCGTCATACTGACGAGAAGAGCTTGCCGTCGGCCGTAACGATCGGACATTATACCAATTATTGGGGAGGCTATGGCTTGAAGTAGGCTGCAGAGGGTCATTATCAGCGGGACATCCACTATGTTTGGAATTGGTCAGACTCACGAGAACATGCTCCCTAAAGCACCACCTAGAAGTACGATATCATATCGTGAGTCAATTGGCCTCGCAAAGGAGGCCTTGTATGCATTGAGGTACTGTAGGATATGCGCCAGGAGGGTCGGTGAATTTCTTGAGACGGATGTAGGTGCTTCGAGATTTCGATAGAATTCGAGACTTTCAACTATCAGCAAACCATTCAGGAGCATATATGCTGATCTCGTAGACTTACAGCTTAGGAAAGAGAGGCAAGATAAACGTAAATGATATCTGGTCAGAGCGTTAGCCTCGTCCTCTGCTACCCAGCCTTGTAGTCCTCCATCCGTAATTGCGCATACCAAATCTAAGAGCAAAGATATAAACACCACCCTCAACACCTTCTTCCTCGTCGCTGCATCGACTAGAGCTGCCATATTGTCGTCGACCTGTGGTTCTATTTGCGAGCTGCTTCACCCTTCCCAAGCTGACGACAAATCTGGCGTTCCTAACACCTCGCTTTTTCGTTTCAGCGCGTCTCTACTCGAGTAATTCCCAAGATGCTCGCAAATTGGGAAGCAGGCGCTTTTTAATATTGGTCTTGGGGGTTCTGTAAGGACAAGCGTTCTAGATGTTTCTTTTCGTTGTGGACCAAGACGGCCATTCGGTGGTGCGATGTTGGTGACTTGTTTTTTATTTAAACCGAGAGAGACCCAAAACCGAGATGTGGCTCGTGTTGACTTTGATCGACAACGCGCCCCCGCTGCACAGAACGATGATGCGAACGGTCGTATTTTCGGGGACAAGGGTGGCTTATTTTCTAACTGTAGTGATTGGATAGCTAAGAGGCTGACAGGACGAGGCGTTTCCACGTGGAATTTGGAATTAATAAGGGGTCTTTGGGAATTATTGGGATACCGGACCAGGATGATGATGATCTAATGAAAGGTACTTCGTATGTACGAGAGGAACTTAACAAGACCTCAGCAAACACCATGGCTGAGACTAACTGCCCATCAAAAGCAACAAAAGACTTAATGCATTACTACGCTACCCCATGTAATTTCTTAGAAGCATGAAGAGGAGATAGAGGAATCCCATCATAAGGATGTCGCAGCGAGTACGGAGGAGGTATAGTTTTCGCAAGGGATCGTCGTGCTGGTTTGTAATAAGAGTTCTTAAGATGAAGATTTTCTCCCAGAAACCAAAAATAGGAGTAGAACAGGAGGAGCACGGTCCCCAGGGCGCATCTGCTGCAGCGAGGGTCTCCGAATCGCCTTCACATTGAACTTGTTGCTGAGCGACTAAAGACATAACATAACTACTGTAATATCAAGTTCATGTTATGGAATCCGTGGCACAAGTGCAATGAACTCTGCTGACGCCAATATAAAGACAAACTAAATAGTTTGAAAGCCACAAAGGCTCTTGGACATCTTTTGACAACTATTTACGACATCTCATTTAAAGCTTCTACTTCCCCAGCAGCAACATTTTATACAGCAATACTACTTACTACCTTTCATGACTATCAACATCAGCAAAAGTCCGACCACGTCGTATGCACGGAGATACAGGCAATAAGTTATGTCTCACCGCTTTTTCAGCGAATATGCTAATGGGCCCTGTAACACGCGCTAAAGCAGAGTTTTGCGTGGCAGAAAATAAGCGGTGAGACAAACCCTATTCCTGTACCTTTGCCATTCTCTGGGTCGCAGGTAGATGTGAAGCAACAACATGTTCTATGTAATCAATTACACTTCGCCAAAAGGACATAAGTACAAAGTGCCTGCTTTCGAATACAGTGAATCTCTGTAAATATTTCAGTCGAGACTGACATGCCATCAATTCGATCAACACAAACACATATATTTGTACAAACTTAAGTGACTGACTTAGATTTAACTCACTTAGTTAAGATTATGTTTTTGGCAACTCACTTGGGTTGAATGATAAATCCTGATTTACGTAAAATTTCGGGGATATTCTGAGTACTAAATTACCTACTCGATTACAAATGCCGCCTGTGAATAACAAATTCATCAAGACATGCCTCATATAGTTAGTTGGTTAGTGGCGGTTGAACCCAAGTCACTGAAAAGTCATACCATTGTAGGTAAGCGAGCCCCTGGAGACAGCCGACAGTGACGTCGCGTGCCAACCTCCGCTTCTCTTCCCTAGAATTCCTGACTTGAGATTCACAATGCCACCCGGGGGTCTTCCAATGGCCGCACTTAGCCTCTACATTCTAACCTTCAACTGCGGTCTGCAGCAAATCGAGACCAACGCCGTTGCATCCCAGCTCTTCAATGGCCTGACCAAACCTCAACTCCCAGATCTCCTAGTACTCTCTCTACAAGAGATCGCCCCTTTGCCCAAAGCTCTAATCGGTGGATCGTTCCTCGTACCTCACTTCGCGAAATTCCACGATGCAGTCGAGCAAGCTGCTAAGAAATTGGATAATGGAACGGGACAGGACCCAGTGTATACTGCGGTATCAGCGAGGAACCTAGGCATGACGGCCATTATGGTCTTCGCTAAGGACCCAGCAGCTATACAGAACATGGAGACTGGAGGGGTCGGACTTGGGCTATGGGAGACGGGGAATAAAGGTGCTGTCGGAGTACGATTTTCATACAACGACGTAAATGGCGGCGGAGAAACAGAGCTCACGTTCGTAGCTGCACATCTCGCAGCAATGGAAGATGAGGTCGAGCGGAGAAACCAGGACTGGAAGGATATCGTTCGCGGACTGGTTTTCTCATCAACATCCCAAGATCTTAAAAATACAACGTCACTATCCAGCGAGGACCTGCCCCTGCTATCCATATCCCCTCGAGATGCCTCCATCTTCAAACCCACATCCCATCTCTTTATAGCAGGTGATCTCAACTACCGCACCTCGAGCATCAAACCTAGTCCGACAGACTACCACGATACGTTTCCGCAGCCACACCATGGCAATGATCACAGTAACCATTGGACGAAACTCTTCGAACATGACCAATTAAACTATGAACGAGCTGCAGGGCGAACCATGCACGGTTTACTGGAACCGGAAGTAACCTTCCCACCGACCTACAAATACGAATCAATAGAGCCATTCCTCACGCCTGATGAGAATCTATCACGATGGTCGTGGGCGAGGCATCGTTGGCCCAGTTGGTGCGATCGAATCCTCTACTTAGATGTACCACCCTGGCTCACCAGATCTCACCCTGCCAAAATAACAACTCACAAATACACCTCGCTTCCACTCTTCCCCACTTCAGACCACCGTGCAGTGGCTCTTTCGGTTTCCGTTCCACTAATTCCAATACCCAATCCTAGTGAAGAAGATGAAGAGAGTGAAGATCCTAGGATCAAGCCTCCATTTGATGTTAATCCTGATTGGAAATCGGCAAGAGAGCGAGCGAGGATGCTAGAACTAGTTGTTGGATTCGGCCTTTATTTCACTACTACACTTGAGGGGGCACTTGTTATGGGTGCAACTGTTTTGGGTGTTGTAGGCGGTTATTATGTGCTAAAGGCTCTGATAGACTTTTGAAGAACGTGTATTGGTATTGTATAGGCAACCCAAGACCCTAATAGCAGTAATAATGTGATGTCATTACATCCACGAAACTTACCTCAGCATGGGGTATCATCCTTAAGGAATAGTGTGCAGACTTGATATTTGCAATGTATTTAGTTCAACTAGCCATCCGATATCATGAGGGATCAACTATACGCAAAGTATGATAAGTAACCGTCGTTACCAGTCTAATAGGTAAACAAAGTCATTGACTAAAGCATCATACTTTAAACTGTAAAACAGTCATGCCTAAGACTGTCCTACGGCCAGACTGAAATTCAGCGAACTACGATTCTAGAAAGAGGCTGATGGCGGACAACTGTCCCATCTCTAATCTTATGATAATTTCTACATTCAACCTTTCCTTGTGATTTCGATGCATATCTATACTAGGTTATGAGTCATATACGTAATGATTCTATGACTATTAACTCGAAGTCCAAGTCCTAAAACTAGGGTACAATGACAGCACGTTAGATTACATAGTAGAACTCGCGGTCCCGAGGAGAGGGTTTAAAGATCAAAATGGCGTAGGATTTGGGTACGCAGTGGAAAGCAATAAGAGATTAGAGCGTAAATATCGTAAGTCAAAACTGTAATTAAGTAGCATCTGTCTAGTAGTGATGGCGTCGCTTGGTGCGGAGGAGCTATAGTTACTACCTTATCGTCTTTCCCTCAAATCGAAAGAGATTTCCGCACATTCCCTTAGACAAATTACAACCAAGTATAATTGTATATATATTACTTCGTTATTACTCTCCTACGAGGCCAGAATTTAAGGAAACCGTAAAGTGACTCTTACTGTTGTATTTGATTTCTGATTTTACATCTTTAATAACTAATTTTTTGCTTCTATAGTAATGCTAGAAAGG
>JAJONI010000912.1:0-16734 GCA_022190145.1 Pezicula rhizophila
ACTCATTTTCATCATCATCTTCTTCTTCACATCATCTTCATTCAGGATCCTTTCATTAATTGCAACTTATTTATCTCAACAACACACATACATTTCCACACACACATTTCCACAAATCCATTTGTTTAGCTTACGCAAGAACAAATGATGCAATCTAACGCAACCGTCCGTCCACTAGTCCCTCCCAGCACCACTGGTAACAGCACCACTGGTAACAACACCACGCAGAACTCTGCAGGCAACCTGCTAATAAACACTAACATAACCGTCCCTGTTCTCCGACAACTCCTCACTGAACGCGGTCTCCCAATTGATGGCTTGAAGGCAGACCTCATGGCACGTCTTCAGATGTCGTATCTAGGTTGGGAGAATGGCGATGAGGACTTGGTGACTCGGTATTTTACGACGGGGATTAATAAGGCGAGTTTGCAGTATGACTGTGTTAAGGAGGGTGTTTCTAGTGTTGGTACAGTTCCTGAGTTGCGGTTGAGGTTGGTTGCTGCTGCTATGGAGAAGGCTGAGTGTGGAGAGGGAGAAGCAGCTGCAGAGAAAGAGACAGGTATGTTGTTGGCAACAACCTAGCAGTTAGTTGGTTAGTTGAGTGCTGATTTTTTTTAAACAGAGGTTTTGACACAAGGCGGATTTGTACATGTAAGTTAGTTATTCTTTTTTCATACATACACGCATGTATGCATGTATCTGGGACTACTTTTGCTAACACTTGGACTTGCACAGCCTCAACCTCCTACCGTGGTTATGTCAGCCCGTCTCCCAGAGCACCTCGCGGAGATGAACATTGACTGCAACCCCAATACCAACAACTGTAACTCGAGCAACAACAATTACTACCCCAACCTCAACCCCAACCCCAACAACAACTACAACCCCAATAACAACATCTGCAACTCCAACCCCAACCCTAACCCCAGCAACAACAATCCAAATGCGAAGAGCCGGGAGCAGAACAAACCGAAGAAAACCGTTACCTATGCAGAAGAGGAGGATGGTGATGATGTGAAAGTAAGTCTTGGTGAGATCGTTGATCATCTCGTCGCCATGCTTGATGACGCTCGACGCATGATGCGGACTGTGCAGAAGAATTTGTGATTTGAATTGAATTGATTGGGTTGATTGAATACGGATATGAATATGGGGTTTGAATTGAATTGAACGGTTTGATTGGTTTAATTGGTTTGATTGATTGATGGAATATGGGATGCGATGCAATGGGATGTGATGCAATGGGATGTGATGCAATTCGATACATGCAATGGGATACATGCAATGGGATGCAATGCAATGGGATGGGATGGTACAGTCTAGTACAGTACATGTAGAATAGTCACGGGGATCCGGTACAGGCCGCTTTAGATAAATCAGACGCCCGCAGGAGGAATTAAATGCTGGCCAAAAAAAATAATCCCTGCTCCCCAAAAAAAATCCTCCTGAGCTCTGGGGCAAAAAGCGAGTTGTCGGGAGTTGCCAAACTGAAGGTCCTAAATATCTCACTTACGTATTTATTTAGCCCCGAATTACCAGCTTTTTGCATCCAGGCGTCTGAGTTCTAAGATAATTAATTGGTTTGTTTCGCTGGGCTTGTCTGGCTCTGCAGCTCATCTTTCAATTGATTTCATTCTTTGGGGGGCTTTGCATTCTTCATTCGCCATTCTTCATTCTTTATTCTTCGTTCTGGAATAACAAACACACAGCTAATTAATTAAATTTCCCATCGCAGTCTCTAATCAAAATTTCCCATAGCCGCCTTCATTCTTGCACGTCGCCTACATACAATGAATGAAAGGCATCTTCTTGCGCCTCGCCCCCGAGCAGCGGCCAAAACTATTTAGCGCTTGTGCCATTGCTACAAAGGTATCACGACGAGTGTGGTACTATATCAATGAGATCTTGATGGGCAGGAGCAAGTACGTCAGCATCAAAGACCCAGGACCAACTGTTCGCCCTACAGAACCATTGTATACCATCTTTCGACCCAACGAAAATGGAGAATGGGGTACTGCGGACACATTCGATAGGATAGATGCTAGGGACTTTGCTCAAGGTCTTCAAAATGGAATCTATAAACTGAGTATAAAGCCTTTCGAGATTGAGAACGACGAGTTATGCCTACTTGACGGTATGGACGAAGATGCAGACCTGTCAGACTTACGTTTTACTTTTGCCTAAATAGGAATGGCTGTCATGGTTGAGCGTGAGCAAGAGGCTTTGGGGGGTGTTGATAGTAGAAACGAGAATGAAGATGAAGAGGTTGTGGAGGAGGAAGCCTAAATAAATGCCGAGACTTGGTGGAAATCTGCGTAGGTACGATGGTCTGATAGGGTACAATATTTGATCTGGGGATGGGGACTTGAGTGGGATTTGAACTATGTACTATGTTGTAATACTTATTCTCTTGTTATCTGTAAAAGTAGGTAAGAGAGTGGGAGTACTGTAAAGGGATAATTAATCAAGTCACATTTAAACGTAAGCGCAAAGGGGGTCACTGGAGAAACGATGCCGTAAGCTAAATATCGCCTAAGCTATGTATATAGCGGCTCGTTGTTATTCAAACCATTACTTAATCCATTGTTGAGAGCGAAATCCTAAAGTCAATACTCTCTAGATGTGCTACCGCCCTTGAATGTGCTGTCTCTGGCTAGCTAAGCGAAGACTTGGCAATTGTACTGTAGAATAATATCACAAAGCTTGCACATATCCTTTAGGGGGTTAGTTAGATTAATCTAGAGAGTATTTCTACTACACTAGTGAGTCTGTTTAGCGAAATCCTTAATTATATTCTTGGCGCCCTATACCTTAGGGCTTATAGATGTCCTAACTACTACAAACAAATCTGGGCCTAGCGAGGTATTAAGGTCATAGGAGATGATAGCAGCCTTCGCCTTCTCATCAATAGAGCGGTTGTCATTGTAAAGAAGAATCCGAGTGCGAACATGTCCTGGCTTACGAAGGTGCACATCTCGAGCTTCTACAGACCCCACTCATAAAACCCTCATGATCTAGAGCATTAGTTCTAAAAATACCTTGACACGAATCGCACATACTTAACGCCAAAGAACCATGCATTTGGACTAGCAGTGGGAATGGCGACTTTTTAGGTAGCGTGTATGACTCCTCCTCCTCTGGCGAATGCGTGGACTAGAGGGGATTCGTGAACTGGACGACAGCTGGCTTGAATAGAGCGCTAGCTAGCCCACTAAACTAAGGAGCAATGGGCGCACGCGATGTAGCAGGAACGGCTGCAGAAGATTCAAGGCATCCTTGGGAACAAACAGTCCTCGCCTAAAAGACAGACGACGTGAGGTCATCTTCACAAGAGCAGCACTCATCATAATGTACCCCACGAGCTCAAACCTGCTTAGATTCCAGTTGATGTTTTTGGATGAATCATTTGTAGATGATCTGGAAATGCTTCCAGATACTATGCTAGCTCGTCCTCGGAATCACTATCCCTTATAGCAGGAGACAATATCTTCTTGTTAGAGGGATGATCCTTTTCTAGGTGCTTTAACAAATTCTGACGTCTAAAATATCCCTTCCCTCTCTGCCTCGGACATCCCTTAACTGTACATGGAAATTCCGAGTAGTCATGGATTTTGCGTTGGTGGTTGATGAGTTCAGATTCTGCTTCTTTAGGCAATCTGCCGACCCGATACAATGTTGTCGAAGTCGTACAGTTACGATGTGGACATGGAGCTTTGACGTGGTCATGAGGTTCCAACTTATCCTCTAAATCGCTATGTGGTTCGACAGAGGAATACAGCCCATGCTCCTTTTGCCCGTGCTTTACTAAATTGCCCCGTCTGTAGTATCCGTTTCCGCCCCGCTTTGGACATCCCTCGATTCTACATGGAAATTTGGAGAAATCATGGACTTTGCGTTGGTGGCTGATGAGTTCAGATTCCTCCTTTTTTGAGGATTTGCTAGACTGATACAATGTTGGATTAGTCGCACAGTCAGGATGTGGACAGAGAACTTTAACATCACGACGAGATGCTAACTTTTCTTCAAAGTCGCTATCTGATTCAGTCGTGCTCCTTGTAGATCGTTTGCTCTAATTTGGTTTTGCGACTTTTAATTTCGAGATATAAAGTGGCTGATCTTTCTGGGATCTGGTATCTCCATCTTTAGTAAATGTTGATGTGGCAGACTGCTCCAAATCCTGATTAGCTAGCTGCGTGGAATGATGCTCTGGTACATAGTCCCTGTCGCCCGGCAGAGGTGGATATTTCCATTTTTGTCGAGTTTCGGCTTCTTCCAAACCTAACACGCTGTGTCGCGCGACGTTGATTGAATGGGAGTTGTTATCACGGAGCTGTCTAGCATTTAATAAAGTACCTGCCGAGGTCGTGTTAGAAATCGTGTTAGAAATCGTGGTAGACGATAGTGCTTCTTCACCTGGCCAATAAGGGAATTCCCATTTCTGTTGACTCGAGACCAAATTCTTTTGTTCGGCGCGCTTTAGCAGAGTATCATCAGCATATACTTTGGAAGCCAGAAAACAATGTATGTACATACTAGTGGTAAAATAGTTTGCAATTCCATTTCCGATGCAGCAGTCTCAACGGCGTCTTCATCTTCTGTTCCGATCTCATCATCTGTGAAGGTGCCAGTCTCTACAGCGTCTTCAGAATCAATTTCATCGTTGTCCGAGAATTCTCTTTCATAATGGGCAAATATATCCTCATAAGTTTTCTTAAACCTAAAGATACTCTGTGTGCGAGATTGCACCAGATCATCGTTGGGTGTAGGATGCGAAGACATGTTTGCATTGGAAGGAAATTTGGAAGGCTGTGTGAAAAGGAGAAAGACAGCCGACGAAGAAGCTTCTGCTATGTTCGCAGAAGGTAGTGCGCTGCAATTGTTCGTTTTGTTTATTAAGGGGGGGGATTATTCACTGTGTGGTTGCGTTAGAGAAAGTCGCCTTTAGTTGTTAGATAGTGGGATTTCAGCCTTAATGAAAAAAACCCAGCTCTAATTCATCCCTACAATCTGCAATCCTACAATCTGCAGACTTTAGCACAGCATTGATCTGTGTGCGCAAATGCTTGCGACTACAAAGCCTAATAAGTAACCCTTGTACTATAACCTACTAATTTTTACAAAAAGCTACTACTACAACTAAATTATCCCTTCTCCCCCCTCCTATCCCCTTACCACCTTCCTACATCCTACTAACTAACTAACAAGCCTATCACTCAATCCTAACCCCTATAATAACCTCCTTATACTCCCTCTTTGCGTTAAGAAATTCGAGTTCCTGTTCTTCACCCTTAACTAAACTCTCCTCTAACTCTTTAACCTTAGCCCGAGCTCTGATTAGCTCGTAGTTTAGGTAGGCGTTTGTTAGGGTTTGGGCGTAGAGGTCTTTTTGCTGTTTTTGTAGGAGAGTCCCTAGGAGGGACGGGTAGTGTTAGTTGGATTTTTTTTTAGAGGGGAGGGCAGGTGTAGATGTTTCTTTAGGTGGGTTTGAGGTTTACGATTGTGTCTTGTGGCAGTCTGCTACGATTCCTTCAGCAGCTGGCTACACTGGACTCACAGCACAGCCAACTGGAGCCGTACCCTTCACGAAGTGGTATAACATCCATGAACGACATTCTATAGGCCAATTCAAACAGGAGGGTGTTATCCTTGCCACTGTCCGCGAAAGCATATCTGCGCTGTGTGCCAGGAAAAAAGCCATGGTGCCGAGCAGTTCTCAGCATACCTAAAAAAAACATATATTCACGAAAATCAACTGGCCTTAATCTCCCTCCCACTACCACAAACGTTAAACTCCTCGGCCTCGGCCTCCAAAACATAAGGATCACCACTCCTAGACTGCGGAATGGGGCCCCATGGGGCACCACGACCTATGACTAACCCACCCATGGGTTGGGGCGTGGGTTATAATATGGGTTATTAATCCATATCACGTACTATAACTAGGAGGTATATTCCTACGTGTTTCTACTTGTTTCCACGTGTTTTTACGTGTTTCTATGTATTCTACACGTAGAAACACGTATAAAATAAATTATTACATTTAAAGTATGTACACGTGATTACTTCATCCTCTACTTCCTCTGCTTCTTCCTTTGCTTCCTCCTCTGCTCCTCTGCTTCCTTCTCTACCTCCTCCTCTACTTCCTCTGCTTCTTCCTTTGCTTCCTCCTCTGCTCCTCTGCTTCCTTCTCTACCTCCTCCTCTACTTCCTCTTTTACTTTTTTTTAAGTTTTATTACATATTCGTATATGTAGATCAAACAAAGGCTAATATTACCGAGCCAATTAGTTATATTATTTAAAATTAAGGCCCTAGGGAGCTAGTACTAATATTATAGACTAAGCCTAAAGTAGAGACTCGTCGGTAAAGGAGGAAGCAGAGGAGGAAGTAGAGAAGGAGGCAGAGGAGCAGAGGAGGAAGCAAAGGAAGAAGCAGAGGAAGTAGAGGATGAAGTAATCACGTGTACATGCTTTAAATGTAATAATTTATTTTATACGTGTTTCTACATGTAGAATACATAGAAACACGTAAAAACACGTGGAAACACGTAGAAATATATGTTGTACTATGTCCTAGTTAGGGCACGTGCTAAGTGCCAAGAACCCATGAGTTGGGTTAGACCTACCGTAACCCACCCACGGGTTGGGTTGGGGCGTGGGTTGCAGGGCCCCATTCCGACCTCTAACCACTCCGAACCTGGAGCTCAATCAGGACATTAAACCTACAAGAAACCCACTCCCACTGAGCTTGATACTCGGAAAAACCTCATACAGATCATTCAGCATCCCATTCACGCTGTCTTTATCCCTGCCACTTCCACCCCCCCAGCTAGGCCCTCCCCTAGCAAACCCAGGCCTAGACGAATCATCACGAACATAACCGCCACCACCACCACCCTGTACGTGTACTTGGGCCAAAGAAGTACTAAAACCCTTCCACAACATATAATATTCCCTCAGCTCATCACGAATCCGTTGCACATCCAGATAAACGGTATTTAAAATTTCCCTGACTGTTTCCGTATTGATGCCATCGAGGGTAGTTGGTTCGCCGGGTAAGGTCGGGGCATCGACGTACCATTGTTGGAAGAACCAAAGGCCGTCGTATCTGGATTGCAGGGTTTCGCATTCTTGTTTCCAGGTACGGTCGTTGATGTTTTTGATGTTGTTGAATGTACCTGCGAAGGCATCCATTTGGGCCTTGGCTTTGAGACCTCGCTCGACGAGTTCGCTTGTCATGTCCGAGGAAGAGGCTGGTGTCGCCGGTGTTGTTGTAATGGGAACAGTCAGTCCAGATTGTAGATTGTTCGTCTGGGGAGGTATTTTTTTCTCGGTTCTCGTTCTTGGCCCGAAGGGGCCTAGGTGTTTTCTTTGTCGCTATTTCTTTGTCATTGGATTGGATGTATGCTATGAGTTTGACGATCGCTTCTAAGGCCGACCGTTCAGATTATGTCACATTATTACGTGCTTTCGGGTACTTGCCTTTACCGAGGCCGCCTCGCTTATTCCGGAGCTTGGGTTTTGCCGGCCGAGTTCGCTTAATTTGTACAAAACCGGCTTTAGTTGCTCTGTCCGAAGTAGAAAATCAAGCCTTTACAATCACATGAATTTAAGACGTCTTTTCACCATATAGCCCTAAGACAAACAGTTGCTGCAAGGAAGCCCCTCACTCTGTCAAAACAGGATCGACAGGAACCTTATGTTAAGTGGAGCCGGAATTGTTAGGCCAAAGCTCCTCAGAAGAACTTCTGCCTTGGGCAGCTTGTTTGCGGAGCTTTGAAGACTCGGTAGGCACAGCACAGACTCTCTAGGGACCAAACTCTTCCGCAACGACAGGGTTCTTGCCTGCGGCGATCAAAGCGATCAAAGTTCGTGCCGGGATCTAGGATGAGCCTAAAGCCTAGCAGAAAAGTCTTTGAGTCGAACTGGGGGATCGATAATAGAGTTATGAACACACTAGATATTGACCGGTATGGTCGTATAATGGGTGGAACAGAATGAATTGAATTGAACTGTCTTCTAAAATCAGGGCAGAATGAGTAGCTATATAACTTATACATAAACTGAATACATAATAAGTCCACTAAATACTATACTGAATAATGGTTTTACAATGATCAATGATTAATATTAGCAGAGTACCATCTTGGCTGAATTTGTGGCTGATTATGCCAATAGTAATAAGACATATAATCTCACAGAAATGAGATTATATTTACTGGATATACCCAATACAGAAGTGCAGATGGAAGATTTTCTCCATATTCGGTGGTGTATGTTCGCTGAACAAGGAAAACTTGTAGAAGCACATCAACAAAGCAGAGATAGAAAGGCGACAGCATTAGATAAACTTCAGAGGTCTGGAAGAGCTTTGAATAAGCCACTGTATAATTAGAGGAGATCGCAAAGGAATCCAAGCTATTCACACATGTAATTCAATCTATCTCTGTGAGGCCTCCCAAGTTCTCTAAGGTGGTAGTGCGCATCAACTCCGCACTGTATTCCAAACTAAATGTCACGGGGAGAGGAATTCGAACCACAAGGAAGGTTATGACGGGTGATGTTGAATGTGCAGGAAGGCTGATGTATTGAGGGAAACTTCTTGTCATCCACAAGAACATTGATGAGAACTGGCTCAAATCAATGGCCATGAGAATTAGTCTGTATGGAATACTCGAAGAAGATGGCGGCCGTCCATAAGAATTGATACCTGCTAATGAGGAAGAAGTTGAAGGATTAGATGATTCTTTAGACGAGGAATCGACTGACAATGATGAGGTGGTTGACTAGAATAATTAATTTAGCACGGCGGACCCGGATAATTGGCCTTTTTTGACCAGAGAACAAGAGGAGCAGCATCGAAAGCTCCTTGAGGTTGATGAACACTATTAAGAGCTTGATCTTCTTTATGGAAGAGAAGCCATGAATTGTCAACTTATCAAGGGAGGGAGGCAACCGATAACTTATCCCTTAAGCGATCCTTCGGAAGGTGAGTCACCAATCGGAAAAGAAGGTTAACCTAGAGCCAAAAGCGGAAGCTTGATGAACAAGGAATTGTTGAGGAAACCAGTAACCATCGCGTCAAGACTGCCGGAAAGGTAGCAACAGAAAATGCAGGAGCAGAAACTGAAACAGTCAACGAGCGAGGAACCGGTGACAAGGAAAAAATCACTGACCGAGATAGCCCCAGAAGATGAGACTGCTGTTGAGGAGGACTCTGACCCTTCGGAACTTGATGCAACTTAATTCACGGAAGACAATACACCGAAGGCCACCGCCGCACTAAAAGACACTTGAGGTGACACTGCTATGAAAGATGTAGTGGGGGAAGATTCTAACACCGCATGCGGTTGCTTAGAAGATGTTACGGAACAGTGGAAGTTGGACAGTTTACGAGTACGGGGCCCCAGACTTGTTAAGCAGGTCCTAGATGACTTTGTGAGGTTCGGCTCTGTTTGCTATTATCATACAGTCTAATGTGCTAATCAACTTGAACTCGAAATCATTGTCCAAGGAATTGCGGAGACCTCTCGGAGTTCTTCACAAGCGAAGCTAAACTGCTGCCAACTTGGCAGTGCCAAGGGTTCTGCTGTGGTTAGGTAACCACTGAGCCTAAGGTCCCGAGGCCTTACGGTGTTTGGCAAGAATCTATTTGAAAAGAATGAGTCTTCATTGACATTTCGTAGCAACATTCGAACATACATTATGAAGGTTGTGCTGTCTTTGCTTTCCTTGAGATGTTTAGTATAGATAGGTGAGCTTCTAGAACAGTAGGACTTACACTAACTAAACATTTATAACGAAGTGAATTGCGAGTCCATTTTGCTTATGCTAAACTCATGTTATTGATTTAATTAAAAGATAGTGTCGGTTGACTTCATCAACCAATAGTTCGACGGGCATCACTCGTGGGTCTCACATAGAATGCTCGTTGTCGAAAGGTATTGGTATTGTTAGATGTTGTTCGAAGAGACTATCTACAAGAAGACGTGGCTTCTACAGGAGTGGAAACCACGTGACTAAATATGAAATAATATATGAGACAATATATACCGACAGATAGTTTAACCTATAAGTATTACCTAATTTGTCGAATTTGTAAAGAAGATTCAGTCTTGCTGGAATTCGTGTAGACGTTTCTCTGTTTAGCGCCGGCATTACCTGCGACCCGGTAAAGTAACTCTCTGAGTATTTCCCGATGCAATAATCTTAATCAAGGCCATCTAATACTAGTACACACTGTTGTATAGAATGGCTACTACGATGAGCAAACTACTCTGAGAGCATTATCTTTAACCTAGAGAAGCTGCAAGAATAAGTAGCGAGGTTCTCTTAATTCTATAAACACATGTCTCTACCTCCGCCTAATTTTGTGCATCGAATTACCGCCTAAATTATGTCTGAAGATGCATAGTTGTATGTGCGAGTGCGTTTTCGGTAGCACACCGACCAGCATAAATGCATGTGGCGTAGCTAAGCAGACAGATTTTAGATGCAGTGATACAGAAACCCACATAGAGACAGTCTGCAGGTCAGGGTGGCTATGAGCGAATTAGATGCATTGGGTTTGATATTTCCGAGGTAAGCGCGTTGCATTGATCATCATCGAATTTAGGAAGCCATATTGGTTCTGTTGTATCAGACGCACAGTGCACCCGCTGGCAACACGATGATAGAGCGAAGAGTGGTAGAATATCATTAATATACGTTGGATTTATCGATGACTGAGAAGGCCTGGTGCATTATGATATGCGCTGACAAATTAGGCCCAGATTCGTGAAGTGACAGGGCGCACAGCATTGTAAACAAGGAACAAAGATGACTGCATTTGAATCTAATCACACTCCCAATCAGAAACGACAAACATGTGCCATAAGAGCTGTGGCATATACAAGCAGCAAATCGTTAACTCTGCCTTAATACTTGTCGCTGAAGGGAATCGCGTCAACCGGTTCAGCCCGACACTAGGAGGGCTCTGGGGCATTTGCGGTAAGATGCGCCATGCAGTATGCCGGGCGAGCTGCGAGCTCGACTCCAAATGGAAATTCTATACCAAGGAACCTTTCGTACGCACATTGTAGAGCCCAATCAAATGCGGAAATGACTGTGATATTCCTAGCCAGTTGAGCAAGGGGCTTACCCCGCTAGCTAAAAACAGTTAGCAAATAATAGGGATAACGGAAACTAATCTCGCAATCATTCGAAAGTATTACTAAGCAACCAGCCTTCCTGTTATCGCCAGGCAGCAGTGTGCAAGATTAACTCATCTATGCGACTGAGACGTGCTCATTACAATATCCCCTAGTTCAAATTTCTGTATAGAAGCTCTTTTACTATGTCCCAGTACCATTCGCTAGGTTCTAACAGTATTCGCTTGCTCCGCCTGATGCCACATGAAGACGAGAGCATAGAGAGGACCGAAATACAATGCGAGCTTTTTGAGTACACTCTACAGGATCCAGGCAAACGGACTCATCTATACGAGGCTTTATCCTACGTATGGGGCGGTTCGGAAAAGCCTCGTTCCATCTCTATAAACAAGCAAAACTTTGCCGTTACAGAAAACCTTCACATGGCGCTATTTCATCTTCGAGATCGCTCTTTGGAGCGAATTCTATGGGTAGATGCTATTTGCATTAACCAAGAAAACTCAGAGGAGCGGGGTCAACAGGTTCAGCTTATGGCGAAAATCTATAGTAAAGCAACCCGTGTACTTGTTTGGCTTGGAGAGACGGCAGGTGATACAGAGGGAGCACTCGAGGATATACGCCTTGCTGCTAATGAGTCAACGAAGCACTCGGAGAAGGAAATGAACCAGCAAGTTTTCAACCTGCTTCAACGTCCATGGTTCCAGCGCATCTGGGTAAGAGCGCAGACGCTCAACTACAATTACCAAACGACATTAACACAGTTGATTTAGGTACTTCAGGAGGTTGCCGCAGCTCGACATGTCGTGATGATATGTGGTTCTATGGAGATTGACGGATACGCGTTCTGCTTAGGACTTAAATCATTAAAGTTCTCCTATGCAGCTTCTCCGAATTTGCAGAGTCTCCCTTCATTAACCTACCTAATAGAGCGAGCTGGTCTCCAATCTAAATATATAACAAATTCGCCAGAGAGGTTCTCTTTAGAGATTCGCTATTTAGCCGAGCTAGTAGACATGTTCCATACACGCAAAGCTTCTAATGTCCGCGATAAGGTGTATGCATTGCTTGGTATGAGCTCTGACAATCCCGGTGAAGCTGGTTTACGACCCAATTACAATGTTTCCTAGGCAGACCTGTTCCAGCAACTTGTCAAGTTTGTTCTTAGTAAAGATATATCTGTAGAGAGTTCCAACCATAGCCAGAGGGCGGTAATCAAGAGCAAGGGCTGCGTTCTTAGCCAAGTGTCCTCAGTAAGACGTGATAATAGACAAAATGTGACTATTATATCCAAAAATGCAGCTTAGTACTCAGGCGATAAGAGGGAATAGACTCTTCAAGCGTCAGCGAAATCCATCCGAAAGCATAACATTGTCTGCCTTATACAAGGAACTTCAAAACCTATAATTATTAGGCTATGCAAGGATCACTTTACAGTTGTTGTAATTGCAGCTACTCCTTTAAATCAGAGTAGAAGTTTATGGCGATTAGAACTTTCTAAATCAATAACACACTTCTCGCGTGACTTCTTACTTGTCTAGGACTTAGAAAACTCCCTAGAAGAGTCGCAAGATGGAGAAGAATACAAAGCCTTAACAAAGACAAATAGTCAAGGGCTTGAGCATTCAAAAGCAGAGCTCGGAGATCATTCAGATAAAACCACTAGAACATGGAACACAGCACTAGTGTTAGGAGACTTGGAAGAGTACAAAAAGGCAGAAGAGAGGCTTCGAGAAGCAATAAATGGCTATGAGATGATAATTAGAGAAGAGTATCCGCATGCGCTAAAAAGCCAATACGGTTTAACACCACTGTCTTAGGCCGCAGGAAGCGGGTACCATATAGTAGTAAAGCAACTACTTGCGAAAGATAGTGTCGATCCAGACTTGGAGGATAGTCAATACAGTCAGACGCCGCTATCGTGGGCAGCTGAGGGAGGGCACGAGGCTATAGTCAAGCTACTACTTGAGACGAGCAAGGTTGAGGTCGACTCAAAGGATGAGTACGGTTGGATGCCGCTATCGTGGGCAGTTATAGGAGGGCACAAGGCCATAGTTAAACTACTAGAATCAAGTACTAAATAGTCTTTTCTACTGTCTCTCTTCCCTACCTACCGCCTAACTGCCTAATTTCCTTATATACTTAGTAATAGATATGCTCGAAGCTTTACTTAGAAAACTCTTGCTTTAAAATACTTTTCTACTACTACTACCAGAATAAGGGTTATTTGGGTTATGACAGAACCCAACAAAACTGGTCTGTGCATGCTTAAATAGTGTGCCAAAAAACCCTAGGGCTATAACATAACCCCTATTGTAGCACGTGCATGCATAAGGGTCGCGCTAGAACCTTGATGCGTTCTGTCGTTAGTTCTAAATTTAGTACTCACCTTCCTACACTTAATTAGTGCTCTTACCCATGACTTCTACCGATACTTTTAATATAGCAGAGTTGCAGCTCTATGCCAATAATAAAGAGCGTATCTTGATCTGCTGTTATAGTGAGTGTGGCTATGCCCTCTCTGTAGCTGGCTCGCAGGCTACGTCCCACCTTCAGGACAAACACAACACCCTAAAAGCCCTTTAAGACGGCCTAACTTGTTATCTTAAGCACCAGCATACATATCCCTTTGAAACCCCTACTAATGTCGCCCCTAGTCGAAATGGCTCGCTCCAACTCCATAATGGCTTTGCGTGCCGTGAATGCCCCTACCGCACGATTAATTTTAGTGAAATATCACGCTATATCTCAAAGGAGCATCTAAGTAGTAGGCAGGCTTCTTGCTAGAGGATTAACCTATACTATGACGATGTCTATTTGCAGACCTAGACTCACGGTGCCACCTAGCGATACTAGGCTGTGGAGAGGAATGGGAGCACGGTTTAGCCTGTTGTTAAGCGAAGCGTAACGGAACATATCTAATTAGTGCAGGAGCGGGAGCAAGTGAGAGTTAAGCAATGGAAGCACAGTACAGATGCCACCGTTCCTATCCTTGCCACGACATGTCTGTGGGTAGAGAGAACGCGGTGGGAGATCACATATTAGGGGTTCTACCGTAATATCTTTCAGAGCCTCGCAGAGATGCTGCAGAACTTCCTATAGACCAAATTCTTAGGCAAAGTTCGAACCCTATAGATTTAGATCTTGTGAGTCTGCGAGAGGATGAAGCCAAGATTGCTCTCTTAACAACGGCCGTGGATCACATGCTTAATCGCTGTGAGGAGACGATGCGGCACACTGGCCGTGCCCTTCTTTGCTAGCTCTAGAGTACAAAGCCCACCAGAGAACATTGTCCACCACACTACTGGACACAAGCCTGCTTACTAGGACTTGCACGAAAACATCCTTGAGATGCATATCCAAATGTCAACGCACATCGTGCTCATAAACCCGACATCCCTGTAAGGCCAGAGCCACCTAACTACTTTAACTAAACCACTACCATCTTAACACATATCGCTCCCATTCTAGGCGCTCTAATATCATACTTAACCGCTTTCATTTCTTGGCTATGTAGCCTCTTCTAGGGAACTTTTATGAGGACTTATTTAAGGCACGTTAACGATATAAAGTTTTGACTCGACTTTGTTTGCGCTACCACTTGCTATGCTATAATGATTGCTTTGTGACTTAAAACCCAAACTGAGTAAAGGATAATTAGTTCATACACCTTAAAAGTGTTTTAAAATGTTGCAGTTAAAAGGGGGTCACAAGTTCATAGGAGACAATCTCATGGTCTCGATTGTTAGAAATATTCTTAGCTCTTGTTGCCTTTTTGTACAGCTCCTGTGGAAATGTCGTCGTATGCTTGATGGTAGAATATTAATTACTAGGTATATTAGAATTGATGTGACCGAAAGGCCTTAGCTCAATGTAAGGTTTTTTGATGTCGTGGACCTCTTGTACTGAGCTGTGCTAGTTGGCTGAAATTTAAGTTCCACGAATTCGATTTTATTCTATTAAGACATCGTCTTTAACACTGCCTTCCTTATCTTCTAAACAAAATCGGGTGTGACGCATGCTGAATCTGTCAATATTCGTCGTATGCAAGAATATCGAGGTCTCTTACCAACAGCAATCCGATGCCCAGGTGAGCTGGAGTTGACTTCAAGATAGTCTTCTAGAGCACATGATCGTTTATGTAGACATCTCCAATCATCGTTTGTTACAAGTGCTAGTTCTTTGAATTTCCATTGTGGATAGTAGCAGTTGATATACAGAAACCATGCAGATTAGCACTAGGAGGCCCTACTTCATTTCTGGAACAGGCCTTTTTTTCAGCACGCTCTCCCATGCTATGATTATTGCAGACGGCTCAAGACCCAGTCAGTCCTCTAAACCATCTTTGTGCAGATTCCACCTTAAATCTATCACCCTCGAGGTATCACGGTATAAGGGAAGCTGTAGATAGTAACCAGCTTGATACAACTGATCCTGCTAGTGCTGGACACGTTCGAATGTATCATTTACTTCGCTTAATCTCTTATGTATGTGTCTGTGAGTTAGGGTTATTTCGTAACACAGTTATGTAGTAGGGAAGAGTCTTAAGGATCTCGTGTTAGTAGAAATACAAAAAGGCTCTGTGTTCTGTGATACTTTAATACGGTGCAGACTAGTTACCTAGATTAACTGCAGATGCGCAAATAATATACGCCTCGTGGTAGTAGTTGACGCAGTTTTGGGCGGACTCTTAAGATTGCTAAAAGTGTGTGATAGTGGTGATGCGTTTACGATAAGCGATAAAATTGCGTTCACAACTAAGAAAAGCTCCACCACGCACAACACGAACAACGAGATCGAAGGTATTTAATAGCGACAATTTAGCACCCTCATTATTGGGCACCATTTAAAAGATGCGTGTTCAAAGATGTGGTCCGTTGAGGAAATGCCGACTACATAAGGCTGTCTTCTCGCCTCAACGAGGCCAGCCACTAGAGCTGCAAACTAGCCTTACGTAATCTGGAGACAAACCACCACCAGTGGGTGTCACTATTCGCGCACCAGCCTGTAAGTAGTAAATTACCCTTCTTCGAAATCTTAAAACAACACCACAACTTCAACATTATCACAATGGCCCTATCTACCCATAATACAGCTCGCGCATCTCCTCCTAATAGTCCTAAAGCCGGCGAACACGATACTCCAAAAAGGGTCCGATTTTTCGATCATTTCGATAAGAACCGGGCTCATGCTTCCCTTCGGTCAATTTCGTTAGATATTAGCATTACACATTATACAGCCCGGCGATAGCTCGAGGAACGCGAAAGATTAGGCTCTCTTGCATATCGTCGTAGTCGCCTGAGGTCAGAGATTCTAGGGCCTCTAGAAAAGGTGTTAAAAGAGGAGTGTAAAATGCTTGTTTCGCCCTCTAGAAACCTAGTTCGAGATTAGCAATATGAGGCTCAAATTGAGTACTATAATATTAATGCTACAAAGCGTACACTACAGCGACAACTTCAAAAAAAGACAAAGAAGGCTTAGAGATACAAACAGGCGTATATTAAGAAGAAATTAAGCAAGGAAAATAGGAAAGAGCGGGCAAATTATAGCATTAAGCATAAGGACAAGCCCCTAATTGGATTTTAGTCG
>JAJONI010000913.1:0-16726 GCA_022190145.1 Pezicula rhizophila
AAATCTAACAATCTAGAGTACAACCTTCCATTCTAAAGAAATACCTTAGCTATTAAAAAAGAGAGATTCAAAAACTCAAAGAACTAACTAAGAACTTAAAAATTGAAGTTAATAATGTCCACATTGCATTCGCCGGGAATCGAACCCGGGGCTAGCCCATGTTGTTACTCACTGAGTAGTTATTGGCAAGGGCTAATTTTACCACTAAACCACGAATGCTATTTATTTCTGTTGTTTGATGAAGGCCACTTCTCCTATTTACCTTTTTGGCGAAGCTACATGTCGTTAGTGGGCAAAAAATGTTGAAGTTTTTTTGTCTGGGGTTTTTTGTGGGATTTGTGAGTTGTGGAAATTTTGTGGGATTTTGGATTTTGGGTTTTGGATTGCGGATTACGGAAATCTTTCCCCTCTGGTTAGTGTGGGTCTTAGGTACAGGTCTTTTGGGCCCTTTTGGTTACTGGTGCTTTATGCCTTTGTGGCTCGGGTTGAATTCGGCTCGGGATCTTAGGTCGGTTACTCGAGCTAATCGTATTGCATGGATTTATTAGTAGTGGATTTGGGTATGCTTGGGTATACTTGGGTTTTGAGGCTGGGTTGAAAAGGTGGGTGACTAATTTTTCAAGAGCATGGATTTTTCATCGAGAAGACAGGTGGAGATAATTTCACCAATTTAGATACACAAACATATATATTAGTTCTACTAAATTATTGACAAATTCTGGGAAGTAACTGATTCATTGTGATTATTCCGTGTTGTCTGTCCTTTTACCTCCTCGCTTCGCCTCGCTTGATAAATTAAAAAGTTAAGCGACGGCTTTACTACCGGTCCCTCTCCGTTAATTGTAGACGTGTGCTCTTTGCTTTAATAAATAATGCTTTGACTCTGAGCAATTGCCTTTCCCTTACCTGCACGTCCTCATTTACTGATGCTACTACATACGGACAGAATACCTTGGCAGCTTTATCTGGAATCGGATCATGTCTTAGAAACCACGTGTTTTGTTAATCTGCTGATAATACAAAGCGATGAAGTGTGAGAGGTGGTTTAGAAGAGATTGCACCGAAACATGGTTCTTGCTCAGACTATAGATTAAGGGACAATGTCTTACTCCGTAGTTCTGTGAGTCTTCTCCCTACAAACTGTAAACAGGTGTGGGATACAGATGATTTTGTGCAGTTGCGTTTCTTAACACATTAGCTTTTCAAGCGTGATCGAAGGGAATAACGGTGTATAAAATCAATTGTTGGTGATTAGCCCACATTATTAAATGGAAAATAGTCTGCGAGGATTTATTGATCTTGAATTGCATCTATGTCTCTATCTTCCTTATTCATCACACCCCCCTAATGCAATATCCAACAGCGTGACATTTTATCCCAGGACTGCTCACTCATTGAGATCAAACATCCAACTCACTATGGCAATAAGTCCTCTCCTTAAAAAGAATCACAGATTGTGTCGATCAAGCTTTCCATAAGCGATCGTATGTGCAATCGCACCTAGCAAAAACACCTTTCCCAAGTGATGATGAAAAGAGCGCCTCCGGGATGAATAGAATTATATCCCATCCCAAGCGCTACCCAGACCAGAACCCCATAATGCTAAGTAAAGTCCCGCTTTGAAACCCAGGAAAAAGTCGTGTCGAGAGAGTCATGAAAAAGGAACCAGTCGGCCCTTGAGCCTTCTAAAACTAGAAAAGGTTCTGCGGCCAGCGTACTCCAACGAGTCATCAATTAAGGTGTATAGAAGCGAACTAAGAGGCTGAGCTCTTATCGAATAACAAAGGAGATTGTGAGTGAGTGTGGTAGATGCCCCATTGGCGGTAATACAACCGATCCGATAAATGCAGACGCAGCGTGAGCCACTTTTGTTTCCTTCCTTTTATAATGATCCTGAACCGATGATATCCTTCTGATGAAATGCGCCGAAACCGAAAAAAAGAGAAAACTCATGAGAGAACACCAAAGTACGCCCGCTGCTCAAGTAGGGGTCCACGAAGTACGACAAAGGACGATGAACGAAGGGGTATATTGTGCTTGTGGAAAATTCGAGCCGATTCGATAATGCGACATGGTGGTGTTGTAATACATGTATTAAATACAGATAACTTTATACAGTTGAAGTGAATTTCGTTGATATGGTCGTCATGATCATTGGGAGCCACTATCAATCGATAATTTCTCTCCTGAGGATTTTTCGAATGAATTCTTGTCCGAAAATGACCGTTCGACGGAAGATTTTGGCGACATCGGTGTTCGACTCCACACAGTGCGCCCTATTGTCTTTAATTTTCCCAAAGATTCCGGTGTTTCTGGGCCATTTATATAAATACTAGTGGCTGGGTCAATCTTGATGCGACAAAAAAGGGTCGAGAAGAGGAATTGATCTCCGTTGCTGTCATACAGCGGCAATGTGCGATACCCTTGTTTAAGGCTGTTGAGCTTCGCTGTGTATGTTGCGAGTGGAGAGCCACGATCACTATAGGTGTGGCCATCAGAGGAACATCTGACAGTGAAGCGGACAAAGACTAAGTCGGGAAATTTGGTGGTCAAGTTGAAATTAAACTTCTTGTCGAAGATCGGATTAAAGCCATTCTCTTGGACAATTTGTGTGCGCCGGCGGTGTGGTGCACCCAGTCCAGAGGATCCATCTTTCGAAGACGCATCAAGTCCTCCTTCCCCAACGACACCATTAGCTTCCTTTGTCTTATCATCGGCATGATATACCTCGACCTCGACATACGGATCGACACTTCGCTTCGGTGGCAGCCCTTTAGGTCGCATGAGTTGCTGGGCAGAGATCACGTCAATGGAAAAGTTGACTTCCTTTCGTTCTAGCTTAATGCTCGCTCCCGGAACACTTGGGACCATCCTGATCTCTCGAAGCTCCCTTGGCTTGAGAACGTAGCCCGATTGATCTGTACCTGCTGCAAACATTGCATCGTTCAACTGCATGCCAAGATCATAAGTCTGCCAATTCAAAGCTACCATCTGTACACCTCGTCGCCAATACGTGAGAGGATCGAAATTAGTAGATGCTACTCGCCATCCATTCGGATACACCCGCATCATATATCGCATATTGTGCCTGATCAAAGTGTTCTTCTCCTCGGAAGTCTTGGTATTCTTTTGAAAAGTCTGTTCCATGAAGGAGTAAACGTGATTATACGTCTTACTATCTGGAGTGTCGAAGCCATGAAATTTAATGCCCGCAGTATAAACACCAAGCTCGCCGAGAACCTTTATGATGTTACTTGTCTTGTTCTTCATGTTGCTGTCTCGTGCCTTGGCAATATCATCAAGACTCTCGCTATCGCTAGTACTGCTACTGAAACTATCGTTGGTGTCATTTCCAGAACGGGCTGTATCAGTACGACCAATGAAACGCAATTTGGGATCACGAGTGTATGGACTGGGTGGTACAAGACCTGCTGAAATAATAGCCGAGTTATCGAGCTGTACAGGTCTGAGGTAAGGTGAGCTGACGCTGGCGCCACGGCTCCGGCCACCGATGCTGGGTTCAGAGGTATTGGAGTCTTGAAGGATCCGAGGTTTCTTCACTTTGATGAGGATTCGGTGCAACAACTGTTGGGGCGATGGAAGCTGATCGGCTGATGCGTCTATTGGCTCAGTGATAAGCTTTGAGCCGCAGGTGTCCTTGATGATCTCAGCCATTGCCGTCTGTTGGGCTGCATTACAATGTACTTCGAGCGAGATCAAAAGAGGATATGGAGATTTAACAAAGGCGTATTTGCTGATAGTAGACATGACATCGCGGAAAGAGACTTGGCTTGTAAGTGTTCTACCATGCATGACGACAGGTTGCCCGTCAGCACCGTTCCAACAGTCTACCTCGACACATCTACATCCCTTATTTAAGGCTGAGATATAAGCTTCAACGCTCGATTCTCCAGCAACCTGCCTACCTAAGAGATAAGTGTTGTGAGAACTAGAGATGAAGTATTCGTGCAGAGGCCTGTCAAGAGTATATTCAGCTGTAGGATTTGCCAGTGGTACGTTGAAGGTGGAAATGAGATAGCTTGATAAAGCCGCCTCGCTCATACGCGGGAAGTCGCTGTCTGTTGCGACCTGTTGTGCCTGATCCTTCGATTTGGACCGGCGAACGAACTTGGCAAACACAGTATCCCAATGTGGCCTGTCTGCATCGACATCTTCACCTTGCACCTCTCTCAGGAAGCGGAAAAATTCTTCAGAAGTCATCCCTTTCACCACGTCTGAAGCCAATTCTCTATAGAGAGCCCCTATGTCTTCTCTTCTCTTCATGAATCTCACAAAGTCCTGGAACTCGATAAAATTCAAGCGGCCAGATCTGGAGTAGTCTGCTTGATCAAACTTAGAGCGTAGGTAATTTGACGAGCCATGGATGTGCAGGCTTCGACAAAGCCTCTCAACGCCAATAAAGTCGATGTCTTCTTCATCTTCCGAGTGAGGCCTGTCTCCAAATTGTTTGGTCATTTCAGCGCGCCAGTAGGCTTTGACGGCCTTGTCGTGGAAAGATGACAAAGAGGCCATAAGATCATGCCGATGCTTCGAGATGGCATCAAGGGTCGATGTCCACAAGTCAAACGTCTGGTCATCATTAGCAATCAAGTGCATAACCTTCTGTGACCGGCCCTTGGACTTGTCCGGAACAGCGTATAAGATGGAAAAGAATCTCGGTTCGTCAGTCGCTGGCACTCCAAATTCCTGTCGGTAATTTCGTGCGTCTACACCGGAACGGATTTCCTTGATGTCGTCGATATAGAATGATTTGGAAGGTCGGTTCTTGTCCCATGAGACCTTGGCCGCTTCATTTTCAAGAACGAAGGTGAGTAGCTTCTTCTTTTTCTTTGTAACTTTCGTCATAGCTGTACCTTGCAGCAGAATCGAAGGTATCACAGGGCCAGGACCAGGACTCGAGGTTACAGGACCACTTGAACCAGCCAGAGACGCAGTTGCGCTACCACTTGCGAAATCCTTTGAACCGTCGTTACCAAGCATCGAGTTTAACTCGTCTCTATAGTCATCCGTCAACTCATCATCCGAGTCTCCAAACAAAGCTCCTCTACCACCCTCAGGAGCCGTGTTCGTGCTGTCACTCCGACGGCGCATGATGACTGGCCCTGTACTCTGGTCCCGACTGGTCGCTGTGGTAGACGATTGACGTCTTCGGCCTGCAAATTTAGATGCCCTGTTTGATATCCTTCTTATTAACCCCGGAGATTTACTTTGGGCCATTGCTTCACTCATAGCACTGTGACTCGACTTTCGAGAGACGGTCGAAATTGGCTCAGGGAGCTCGAAATTGGGTGGGAGGTATTCGGCTTCACGGCCACGCAACGGTTCGGGTGAGCCTTGCATAGAAGAGTTGCTTGTAGTAAGATTTGCAGTTTCGGGCGACATGACGGGCGAAGCTTGCTGGGAGCTGGACGCAATTGACGAGGCCGAAGCTGGTATGGAGTTTGTGGATTGGATTGAAGGTAGGAAGGAGGTTTGGACGTGGCTCGGTCGTGCACGTCTGATGGTGGCGGATGGTGTATTCATGTTGTTTGTATGTGGTATGGAAGGTGAGATAGCTGTCGCCAGCTGTGAGGGACTTGAGGTGGCAGACATTGCAACGCGCTCTCAGTTGTATGTATTGCTCCAATGAGCTAGCCTGCAGGTAGTCCGTGGAGAGGAGGGGTTTAAGAGCACCAGATATCAGTGATTGAGCGCATGTTCTCTCTTGGGCGCCTGCCGACAGGGTTGAGAGGAAAGTTTGATATTGGTTGGCGGAGCAGGAATGATTGCGCAAACCCAGATGTCTTCTTCGTGGGAGTTCTCCGTTACCGTCCAGTCAGGTGCTTCACTTTTGGATTTAGTAGTTTATTGGCACTGATGGAACTGTGGTCGATGATGGTGGTGCATGAAGAGAAGGATGGGCCAGAAAGGTGCAGTATGCAGGCGTCCAGTTCAGGATGGCGATTGACACCAGGTCGCAGGTTGATATTGAGCGACGGAAGTTTTGGCTATCCACGGCCTGCAGGATTTAGAATGTGAGAGATCAAATAATTGCTTGCCTACTTGCTTTCGCGGCGACACAGAGTGCAAGAATGAGAACAAAAGCGGCGAGTAGGGACTGAATTATAGGTCGTTTCGTCGAAGATATGTAGGTAAATGGGAAGTTGACCAGGCCAAAGGTGCGCGTGCAGGAAGGAGGCTTGCGTAGGTGACGATGTTTTCTGGTATGTTTCGTTCGATGTTTAGAGCGAGAAGTGAAGGTGCGTGGGTGCGTGGGGATTGGGGAATGTGATGAGGTGAGGCGTGAAGTTTCGTCGCTCCGGGCCTGGGAACGTGGTGGAAGCAAAAAAAAAAAAATAAATGACTGTGCTTGATTACAGTAATTGTGTTGTGCCTCTTTCTGCTCTTGGGATTCGGAATTGGGGTTGGGATTTGGGATTTGGCGAGGACGGAATTTTAGTGGTAGCGTGGATAATAGCGTGGGTAGCGTGGGTGATGGGTAAGGGAGGTAACGAGGTAAGGTAAGGCAGTTTTGGTGACTGGGTTAAGGAACACACAGGGGTTCCTGGCTTAACGAATCAGGAGATGTGCTTGGGCGCCGCCGATCAAGGTTCTTCCACGCAGCCAAATGTCTGTTAGGTCAGGTAAGGTGGCTCTGAGCAGTCAAGTACACTGAGGAGTGGCAGCAAGCAGTAGCAAAGCAGAGCAAAGCAAAAGAGTAAGAGTGAGAGTACGACGAGGAGGAGGATGAGGATGATGGCGAGAATAAGGGCGAGGATGATGAGGATGGCTATGGTGCTCCTGCTGATTGATGATGACGATAATAGTGCTTGACTATAGGTAGGTACAAATAGCAACAAATCGTCGTCTGAACCGGGCTTGGTCCTGCGAGCAGAATAAGAATAGGACAGGAGAGAGAGACGTGTGAGCGGTGCATCTATCTGCACCCTGCAGCATGTAGTAGTAGTAGTAGCAGGCAGGGCTTGGAGAGACGGTTGAGGTAGTAGCAGTGTCTGTAATGCAAGACTCTGTCCGCAGACGAGGGCGAGATCAGCGGGGGGTGAGGCAGAGGCAGCGTCGACGAGCATATGCAGAGAGCAGGAAAGAGGAGAGGCAGAGTGGTAGAGGGGCAAGAGGACACTGCAGCTCTATATCACAGAAAGGGATATTGTCACGATGTCGGATAGAGTCACTTGCGACTACATGACTACATAATACATAAATCCCTTACCTCCCGCTGCAGCAGCGGTGAGCGGGATGGACCTGATGAACAAAAGCATGGGGGAATAGCCAGGAAGCAAAAGCAGAAAAACCCAACCATCATTCTAGCCGCAGCATATCAGCATCCATCAGAAGTGCAGCATGCACCAATGCAAATGACAAGCCAGCAGCAGCATCAACAGGAGGAGCACGAGCTGACTGGTGAAGCGGCCCTGTCAAAAGTGTCGCCTTGTCGCGGACGTCGTCAACATATGACAATAATGTGATGAAATGATGGATGAGAGATGCCAATCATGACATTCCTATTCCAACTGAGAAAGTATCAACCCAATGCAGACCGCTTCCTTTGAACCAGTCAGCGTCTCTGCACTGCCTGTCTCGAGTGTCGTTGTCGTGGTCTTGTGACTCAATCTAAGGACAAGGAAGCAACGGCAGGGCTAACTAAGAAAAGCGCGATGCGATTGCCATGCCACGCTGTGTTGGCACAATAATCCACTGGGCGACGAGTACGGAGTACCAACTTTCCAAAGAAACCAATGACAGGACGGGGGGTGCTCAGTGCAGAGATCGCATTGCACACCGCATGTCAAGCTGCTTGTCAGTTTACCTATTATTATTCCGTCGTAGAGTTTGACGTCTTTGGATCGGATGGGGCTACGACTATGCTATTCCTATGACCGGAGCATATCATCGTATTTCTCAGGCATGGCTTAATAACTAGATAAGTACGTGGTACCTTACCTACCTACAAAGTACCCACGTACTCAATGGTATGTGCTTTTTTAACGCTAGCCAAAGAGACCTAAGAAAGGGGGGGTTTGTCAGGCGGCAAAGAGCGAAGTTGTTGGTACTAGGTAACTCGTTCAGTTACTCAGATCAAGTTAGTTTGCATCGTATTAGTAGTTATTGCTCAAATGAAGCCCGTCCAGAATCTGCAGTACGAAGGTTTTTTTTTATTTTAATTACCATTAACTGTGCTTCCTCGTATCCTCACATTCCTCGCCCACGCCTCTTTCCAGGCTGCCACCGAAAGAACATCCCAATCCCAAAGCCTTGAACAACACAACTTTACCTTCCACGATTAATCCTGTCCTGGAAGTCGCGTAGAGAGTGCCTCACGCCGTTTCCCTGGATGTTGTAGTATACGAACGCAGCGTCATCGACCAGGAGGGCCTTGTTGTTTCAACTTTTCGCAGGGGACTCTTGTCCATGCATCTCCATCTCGTTAAGGACTTATCGACTCTGCAGTGTGGAGTGGTTCCCTGCCTGAGCCAGGACCCTTCGTCCTTGCGAACGAACACACCTGCGCTGCTTGAAATTTCCGCGTGTCCTCTGCCTTCTGCATCATCTCATTAAATGACGGCAACGAATCTCTATATGACGACCGTCGCGCACGCCCAGTTGACATGAAAATCAATAATATCTTTTGCTGACACTGACAGAACTACTGACACTTCAGACACCGACCCCAATTGTGCCACCAATCCTCTCTTCGACACCGCGTCTGCACCATCATTTAACCTTATGCAGCATATCTCGTACCCAGAGACCGTGCTACACAACGGATGCGCTGATCATAGTGATGTTTTCAGGCACGTCAACCAAGGTCAACACGGTAGGGCAAGCGGCGTATTTTTTTCATTTTTGGGCTCTGCTTGCCTATTCGCTGCTAAGTAGACCGCTGTCCTTTCCTGGAAGGTTGTGACAGCCACACCCATGTGGGACTTTGGATGAATCCCTGCAAAGGGCGGCGCTGCGAGACCGGTCAGCGGTGCAGAGCGAAAGAACTTAGTGTAGAGTACAGCGCGCAGCGGTAAGCCAAACTCGATGTTTGCGCTTCGTTCTATGCCTCGGCCGAAGTCTCCAACATACAGCTGTTTTCAATCTGGGAAGGAGGAATGGCATCTACTGCCGATGGGACGGACATACACATCCACGTTCAGCGGGAAATCCTGGATGTTCCCGTTGAGCGGTTGTCTCATCTGGACTTCAGAGTTCCGGTACAGAGATACCACTCCTGGTAGGCACTGTACCTACGTACTTTTCGTACTATTGAGGGGTACCACAGGGCAAGTCGCAAGGCGTCGGCGGCGTAGCACCATTAACGGTCTTTCCTTCTTTATATACACACACCTCCCTTTCCTCCATATATGTATGTATGATCATTTCCACGATCGCCTTCGTCGTTTACATGCAGTACTTACTTACGAGTCCTGACCTCTAGGCGCGTGGCCGGGATGCGCGGAACTCATCACTGAGGTTTCACGTACCTGAAGTCGCTCGGCAAGTTGATGATAAGCAGACCATCTGTGACCAGGGTTAATTCAAGGGGGGAGACGGCAGCGCGGAATGAGGGTGTGGGAGGGACCCCTGTCTCAACCGCAGTGCTGGACTCGTTGAAGCAGGTTTTACTCGCACACGAGCCAAATGGTGGCTCCAGCCGTTGGAGTACCGCGCAACTTTCCTTGGCACGAATCTTCCCTCTTTGGTGTGGGGAACATCATGACACGCTCTCGGGACCTGTCGGATCTGCCTCAGGGCTGCTGCTATTGTTGCACGGCATGCGATGACATGAAGCAGCAGCATAACCACGTAGGAGCCGTAGGCGAATAGAGCCGAGGGAGCGAGGAAATCGAGATGTTGGATGTCGTGCGTGTGACACAGCAAAAGACGCGACGTAGGACAGGAAGACCCTCTGTGCGTTTTCAAGGCTGCCAATCCAGTGTGCGCGGTTGTTGTGCTATGATCTTGTAAGAATAAAATTTCTTTTTGAAATTACGAAAGGGGAAAAAATTCCAAGGAAAATATTAATGCCAAATGGCCTAAAGCTAGCTGTGACATGCGACAGGCTTAGAAGTCAGAAGTGATGACCTGGCAAGGAGTCATAGGGAAAGACAAGACACGGCAACGAGATGATTTGGGGGGGGGGCAAAATTAATGAAAATTAAAGTTAGTCCCGTTGCTGGACGCCGCCCACGACGCCCGACGATGGGAAAGTTCATATTATTGTTGCCCAAGAAGAAAATTGGTTTTCCGCAAAGGCCACCCCATCCCACCAATGCCGTGAATTTTACATTTTAGATTTTACATTAATGGGGCCATACTCTGTCCTTGCCGATCGACCTTAAATCAGCGAGTGAAAATGCGGCCGTATCGTGACTCTTCACTGTTGTCTCTCTCTCCAACACTTCCGTGGACCTCTGACAGTTGTAATTGCGTGTCCTAAACTCCCAAGCTTCCTGCGACAACAATGCGCCTGATGATCGCCAGCCAGGTTGGAGGGGGATTTTCGGGGAACAATGGAAAAGGACTAAAGGCTGAGGCTTCAAGAAGGATCGTGATCTCTCACTCTTTGACATTTTCAGTCCAAGCCACAGCTGGATCCCTTTGGCAATGCTGCTGGTACGGACGGGCACGACTGGCTGGTTTGTGCAGGACGCCCCTTCCGTTCGTAAGTAATTAGTGTGTAACTTGATCAGGTCAAACTCCACTTGCGAAAATAGTAATACGCAAACCTTAAGTTCTTAACAGACCCTCCGAGGCTTGACCCGGCGAAAGAAGTAATTTACGAACGGGCCAAGATGGTAAAGCCATGAGGCTCGAGTACGGTACTGTACTGTACTATACCTATGACTTGGTAATAAAACGTTCTTTCCTTTAGGTCCTTTGCTCATCATACTGTTATGAGCTGCTCAAACTTTAGGGTCATAATAATGGATTTCAATAGGTTGTCATATGACGGCGTCTCGGTGGCCTGTTACGGATAGAAAAATAATATTGATCAAAGTTGCAAAAGCGGCGGGTTACAGAAATCAAATCTACTTGCTCGGAATTCGATAGCAACAATAGCATGCGCGCACAGCTGTATCGTATCCTTTCTAGAGTCGCAGAGCGTCAAATCCTTCCGCTAGCCAGCCCCTTATGTTGTCATATCATGCAGTGTTGAAAGGCTTACAGCGAACAGCAGCCAGCCCTACAAAAAGGATCACCGGAGGATGCGGAGCCCGTATCCACGCTGTGCTACCGTGGCACAAATAATCTTCTTCTCTCTGCAGCTCCCTTCCTTCTCGAAGCTTTCCGCTTTCCAACCCCATCGCGGCGCCTTGCTTCCCTCGTTTCAGGCTCCTGCGATCTACATAAACGCGATGCTTGGCGATCCTCCATTCATCTCGTGAGTGAAGCTGAAAACGGCTCCCTAAACTTCTCGTGAAGTAAGTCCTACACGCACTGCACCGCCACGAAAGAGAAACAAGAGAAAACGCAATAATGCCTTTTGTTACTCGTAAATCGTAAACACTCACAATCACTAGCTGCTGCTCATTGGACCGTCCACCGTAGCTGGGATGGACCGAACTCCCGAAGGCTCCAAACAATCTGGGGTGATCTTGCTTCTTTTGACTTTCGCAATGGGATCCTGTCTTTAGCTTTGCTGGGACTCCTGGCCAGCCAAAATTCTCCGACTAGAACGAATCATCTTATAGTAACCACAAAGTACATGCCTTTTTTCTTACTAGGCGTAGCTGTCAATAACGCAAGCAATACCACGATGCGAGTATATGGACGCGCAACTCAATTCCCGCCAGCCCAGGGAGTTGGGGTTTACGGATGAACTAAACCTACGACGTAGCGAGGCCCGGTCACTGTCAGAATAATGAACCCATTAGAGGGAGAGAAGTATGGATGCATTGCAGTTACCCCAATTGACATCATTACTGTCATTATTATCATTATCATTTTTTTTTATCATTGATATTTTTGGGATGGCGATGCTGGGACTCTCGTACATTCTGCTGGTGCTGCATGTTGGCTGCAGCACGCCGACATCTCGAGCTCACATCATCAACTCAGCAGTCCAACCATCCCACTTTCACCATCACCACTTCGCTCTGCAGAGTTGCAAAGACTTTTTTTTGTTTTATCCCACCAAGACGGGTCTCTCCATTTCCTCTTCCTCTCATCCGGCGATCGAGATCAAACTTAAAGAAGCCCATCATCGTGTCATCATGGCAATGAGCCAAAGATGGATGGGAATCCATTGGTTGTGCCGCCAGCCCAGCATTGTCATGGTTCTCCGATGTTACCGCAAATGCGAGCGGACACACCTCTCGTACCCGTACTAGTAAGCGTCTTTCAAACATACGACACACGAGCAATTCCCTCGAAGCGAGTCCTAGCCATTTATCCAGTTTGCAAAGTGCTCTGGAAGAGGCAGCTGGCTGGCAAGAGACGCTGAGAGGTGAGCGTCACCCAAAACAAAAGCACCTGCATTAATCTTGTATGCACCTAGCCTAACGGGCCGAGACGTTGTACCAATGTACAGGAGCTGCACATGTACTATACCATGTACATCTCGTCCCTCTCGTCCCTCTCGTTCCTCTCTCCACATTCTTCTGGTTCTCCTGTACAAAAGGTACTTTTTTGTGCTTGTGTGCGTACCGTACCTACCAGAGAACAGAGTTAGCACCACGAGACAACTCTCATCTCCAGTTTTCAAGTCGCTCCTGTCCTCTCAGTCCCGCGCTCCCACTCTCACACAAAAGCCACTCCCACTTTGCAATATTCTAGTGTACATCTATCCCGCATCTAAGCTTCAATACCCCCCAACAACTTGTGCTTCTCAGCTGTCACTGTCTGCGGATATGCAGAGTACTTAGTAGGTCCACGCGCATGGAAGGGTGAGGCTTTTGCTATTTCCATCCCATCCACCACATGATTCCCAGAACAAACAGCCTCTCTGGCTCTGCGCCTCTTCCCGCTCGCTATCTAAATCTGATATGTCGGGTTTTATTTTTCTTATTTCACGACAAGCGCAACCGGTCGATCATACCAGGCAGCAAAGCAACCCCACGTGCTCACTTATTTCGGGAAAGAAGGACACTAACTGTACAGCTGATGAAGCAAGACTCTTAGTTAAGAAAGATAATCCTTCCACTAATTCCCCGTCGGCCGAGCTTACCCCCAAACTTACCCAACTTACCCAAATTTACCCAAATTTACCCAAACTTAACCCAAACTTAACCCAAATGTCGCACCTGAAACCGACTTACTTACTATCTGTACTTCCCCACACTAGAAATATGGGCTGACAAGGCGGCTCGAGGTTAATCAGTTAATCGCGTACCAAAAGCTCTAGTTACTCGGTACGGTCCATGGCATGGAGCGTGATGATGTTGTTATTCTCAGACTGTTTCGTAGCCCTTAGCCCTTAGCCCTTAGCAGAATACATGTGGTTCTATTTGATTCGAAGAAGCCATTGACCTTGACCTTGCAAGGCCTTCGCCGTCTTACTCATTCTCATCATTGCAAGCAGTCATTCGGAGTCTGCTTCAGAAGGTCCCAGATCGAGGACCAACCATCACCAGGAATCAGCCTACCCTACACCACTCTAGCCTTCTTAATCCGCCGACACAAGAATAAAAAGAAAATAGACATATCACATCCGGATATGACCAAAGGGGCATTATCGAACCATTTCCAAGGCCAGATGCTTATGAAGCAAAGAGAGAATGCGCATTTGATTCTCTCTTCCTCGATTGCGTGCGCCTTCGCTGTTTCCCGACCTTTCAATTCAATCTCGTGGTACCCCAACCTGATCTCAAGCTGAGATGTGTGGCTTGCAGTAGGGCTTGTCTTGAGATCTTCACAGTATGTCCTTGCGACAAAGAACGGCTCTTGCGGCTGCAGCGAGCCATTCTTGATAGGCACTGACTGATGATGCTTTGTTCTTGTTTGTACGAAAGTACAAGTATCATGTAACTTACTCGAGCGAAATGTCCCGTCGAGTCTGGAGATAACGTTGTGTTGTGCTGAAGCCGGACAGGCCGGTACCTCTGATGTTAGCTGCGGTTTGCCATGTGTGATGATGGCCGCATTGCGTATCCTTGAAGCTGGTGAGCCGCCAGAAGTGAAATCTCCTGTTGAGTGCAGGAAGCCATATTGTACTTCGTGATGATGGCTCGATTTTGGTTGCCCAAGATTTGGATGCAGAGGGGAAGTCTCCTTTATCTTACACAACGGTGCATGATGTTAAGGTACCGTGATGAATGGAGATACCAAGTTGAGTTTGTACAGGTACACAGCCTGTCAAACACTCGAGTACCTCGAAGGACCGTTATCTGGCGTTGCAGTTGAAGGCGAATTGCTGTATCATGTATGTATCTATCATGTCACACTGTGGTCTGATGAGGCAGGTTACCTCGTTACACGCGATGCCTATGACTTCCGAAATCAGCATATTATTCCTTTCCCTCATCAAATAATCCTTTCAATAAGTAATACAAATAAGCATACAGTCCCAAGCACTCCTCTTGAGTTGCACTCAAAACCGTGCAATGCAATAACGATTGTTCGTGCTAAATAAAGCTACACAAAGTACGGCTCGCCAGCAGAAGGCTTCAGCCGAGGTGCATAATGCATGTCAGCCTCCACAAGCGGTGCAACATATTTGGTCTTTCTTTCTTTCTTTCTTCCTTTTTCTCTTTTCTTTTTTTCAATGGTTTTCTGCATTAAACGTTCATGCTTCACTGCATTACATCATATTTGCTTTTTTTATTATGATTTTTAATTTTTAATTTTTCACTTTCGCCTGTACCAAACCCTTGGGATTCTGTGCTGTACCTTCGTACGATCGTAATTTCCTCTATGATGCAATGAATATGTATAAGGCAGCGCACCCGCATACTGTGCCTTTGTACAACAGTAGTATGCCGTGATTGCGTTCCCCAACAAAACTTTAAACTTTTTGTGCGTCTTGCTCTTCTCTCCACCTCTCTCTCTGTCTATGTAACCTCGCATCAGTTCCTCGGCTCGGCTAACATGAACCGATCACTACTAACTAGCATGCGTGCTTTTACTTTTTCTTTTTACTTTTTCCCCCTTTGTACCACCACCGTGTTCTTGGGTCGGTTGTTAATTTTTTGTTTCTTTCTTTTTTGTCTTTTTGCTTTTATCAATTTCTGAGATGCAGGAGTTGGGATGATGATGTTTTAGAGAGTTTTTGGTACGTAAGGGATAGTTTCGTGAGGGTTGAAAGCTGAATGGGGTAAGAGGGAAAGTAAAAGTTACTTTAATTTAAATTTACTTACTGCATTAAGAATGGTCGGAGAGTCTCGGTCTGTGCGTTATGTACTGTACTATACCTACTTCGGGTCCTTACAATGAACTAAGTGGATGATTGTATGGGGCGGCCAAGAGAGGGCGTGAGGTATGGTGATGGTGTTTAATGCATGCGTATGTGTATGTATGTATATGGGTACAATGCTTATAGCAGCGGAGGGAGATTTCGTATCTGGATCTTCGCGTAAGTGTTTACCTATGAAACTCTGTTTTAATAATCGGTGGGGAAGCGGGGGCGATTAAAGGGTTAAAAGTAACCAGTAATAGTTTTCTGGATAGATTGGGGGAGGTCGTGTTGTTTGGTTAGTAGGAGCGGAAAATTGTTGGTTGTTTTTGAGTTGACTTGTTTTATGAACTCCGTATGATTTCTGTGCTAGTCTATAATGGGCATGCAGTTTGTGTACGGAGTTGATGTTAGAGTATGAGTGTTAGAGAAGGTTGGTAGAGGTGTTTAGTTATGGGGTTATGGGTTACTCAAGTGAGTTATCCAAATGAGGCTTCTTTAGTCCTTACTTAGTCATGTCAGTCAGCTACTTAACTCAATTACTGAAGCCTATTTAACTTGGCCACGAAATTTTCAATACTCTCTATCTATTTACTATTCATACTCTCCCCTCCCTCTCCCTGAATCATCCTTATTCGGTGGGTCAGTAACGTGGGCTGAGAACTTAAGCAGAGCCAGGAGGAAGAGCACAAACTAAGCTAGAATCCCGAGATTTTAGTGTAAATTCCAAGAAGGATGCGTTGAGTAACCTTGAACTGCTACATTTAGTCCACGCAATTGCCCGAGTAAAAATCTACACCACCGACCCACTGAATAAGGACTATTTAAGGGTAAGGGGGGGTGGGGGTGGGGAGGGAGGAGTATCAGACACATTAGGAGAAGCCTCCGTAGTTCCCACTTCTTCCCGTATTTACTTCCCGTATTTACATATATTTCTTTTCCCGCTCGTACATACATTTCGCCTCTTCCCGCTCATACATACACATATACATACACGAAGCTTAGGATCTATTAGTGTCATCTAAGACATTACACCGTACACCCTACATCCCGTATTCTCTCACCGAGTATCTAGATATACACCCGACCCGGCGATCCCTAAGCCGGAGTCGCCGAGATTTGGTCTTGCTTTTTGTGATTTAATAGTTCATACCGTTGAAGAAAGGAGAAGGCGAGGGGGGGTTTCTTTCTTTTTTTTCAAACTTTGTTTTGGTAGTTTACTGGGAATTTAACTATGTGTTTTTTGTGCGTTCATGTTTGGAAGCGTTTACAAGGTGTGTAAGTGTAAGAGAAAGAACCTACCTAAATTAGTAGGTAGCTAAGATTAATATGTTAGTTAAATTTTTTTTAAAAAAGGGAGGGGGTGATATTTGCTACCTTTCCTAT
>JAJONI010000914.1:0-16720 GCA_022190145.1 Pezicula rhizophila
GAGTCGCTTATGTATATCGGAAGACTCACTTAAATAAAGAGAGTTCCTGATATCAATCAAGTTACTAAAACAAGTTGGTTACTCAAGATACTTGGTACTTAAGTGCATCAAATTTCCAAACTTCAATTTTCCACAGCGAGCTAGGTCAATGGTTCATGTAGTACAACCCAATGTAAGGATACTAAGCGAAGAATATTTCTACACTCGGCATTTACGAGTGCCTTCCTTTATAGAGGCCAGAAATTGATACTTACAGGAGCTATGCTTGGTATGCAAAAAAACTCAGGTCCAGATAAGGTCGCATCCGTCCGTAGCAAGGATATCTTCCCACTCAAAACAAGTCTCTGCTTGACACTCCATATCGTACCCAAAGCCGTTCAAGTCCCGCCTCCTCCAAACAGACTCAACAACTTCTCTAACCCTTCGCACTTTCTTCGCACTGTTTTCACATACCTCTATGTCGTTGAAGATCTTTAAAACAGACATTCTCTCCTCATCTGTAGTCACATGGCAGGAAGCGATGAAGTAAGGCCACAGAGAACGTGCACGCCAGTTAGCCTTTGAATGTTTTATCCATGCTGGGCGAAGGCTGAGGATAGCTGTCGTATGCATGTTGAGTTTCGATTGGGTTTGAGGATTATTTTGGTTAAGGTATTGAAGGAGGATAAGAGCAGCGTGGCGAAAAGCTTCTGCTGATGTCGAGGATGAAATTTTTGTTTCTATGGACTTGTGTGACACTCGGCTTGTAGCTTTTGAAGAGGGCGGAGTATATTGAATCAATCTCTCAAGTCTCTCTTCCATTACTAACCTCCAGGTTTGAAGATCTTCTCTCGCTTTCCCTATTTTACCCTCTCGAATCTCGTGCACAATATCAAGAATAATACCCATTAACTCATCACTCGCGCCAGTGAAGCAATCGATCTCCCACCTTGGGCGCTGTATCAGTCCTAGCCAGAACCTACCAGCCTCAAGCAACCTCCGCCCCGATGTAGGGTCACTGAGAGCTGTGTAAGCAAGTATGCAATGAGCAGAGAAATATTGTGCTAGGAAGCCTGTGACTGCTTCTATATCTTTGCTCTCCCCTAGGTGACTGTTGTTGACAGGGAAGGAAACGACTCTTCTCGCACCATCGAGGTGTACCGACCAATCAGTGGAGATCTCAAACAAACATAGCATTAAAATCGTACAGAGAATTTCTGCTTTATTTGAGGAGAGTGTAGAAGTTGGAGTGGAGAGGAGGGCCGCAAGTGAGGTAAGAGTATGGTTCAGGTAGCGGAGGGCCGTGCTTTTATGTTGTAATGATATCGTTGAGGACGTGGTAGAGAGACTATTTGCGGCTACAGCTAACACAGAGCCAAGTAGAAGTGGCGAACGCATGCTTTGTGGAATAATTATATTGCGGTAGGAGGTGCCAAGTTTGGAGACGAGATTACAGTTTTGGCACATTCCGTGTGCATCTGTAAAAGAGTGTTAGATTAAATTGTAAGCTAGATAAGCAGAGACAGGTTTACAGAAATCTAAAAGAGCCATATTGTACTTAGAAAGCTGGACAGGAGGCGAGTATATCGAAACTGCTAAAGGAAGACAGGTTCTCGTAAGGTCCAGTCGAGCTTCAATTTTTGGACTGTTTGTTAACTTTGAAAGGTTGTGACTGTACAAACTTCTGGATTTGGGTTCAAAATCATCTACTGTCGTATTAAGAAATACGTTCCAGATCTCTTGATTATGATTATAAAAGGTGTGTTGATTATCGATTGGGTTCTCGCTCGTGTCCATGCTGTGACAGTGAGATGCTTGATTTTGAAGAGATTCGCGTGTTTCCCCAGGCCAGGTGAGCCTACGAAAATATGTGCAGGAACGTTTAGATTTTACACAGCGCTGACAGTTTGGCTTCTGTTCTTGCCAAAGATTAGCTTGGACGGATTGAGGGAGCAAGAGTAAGTAATCTTACCATCGCATTTCAATTTCCGCTCGCGACAGCAGCGACACCCCGAACGTGTTCGAAGAGTTTTCGTACGGCCGTGAAACGGGATCTTGGTTATTACCTGTGTTGCCATGGCTATGATCGATGAGCTTGCTAAGATATCCTACTTACTACTACTATACGAAGGTAAATGCTAGGTGGTTATCGTGAACAAGACGTATAAATAAATGATGGGGGCCGGATCTACGAAGTAAACGTATTGATCCACTCTTACCCAAATTTAAGCCTGTCTTTTGCCGGGGAAAATAAATCCCTGCATTATTGTCCAATAGATATGCATAAGATATTGGTGACAGAGCTTTTAGCACCTGCAGCTGTTCGACAGAAGGGTTAGCGCAATAAATATTGCGAATACATGAGTTAACGAAACGCACGAAGGAAGTATTTTTTGTAATGTTGGATTGCAGATCGTACGAGACGTGCATTATAACATTCATATTTAAATTAATTTTTTTTGCACCAGACCTTTTCCGTGACACCGAGGAGAGTTTATAGAAGGTAGTAGATGGCTTCACATGCCAAAGCCGGCGTTGCACTCTTCAGGTTGCGTACCTGAACAAAGGACTCTCATCTCCCAATTCAGCCAGCTGTTCATCCGTATACTTGGCATGGACCTCATCGATACTATACTGAGCGCGCTTCAAATTCGTGCGCTTTAGTAGGAAGAAATAAGCGATTGGCCAAATTATAGCAAAGACAACAAGCATGCCCAGACTTATGCCAAAGCCCACTGGGTATTCAGGGGCAGTTGACGCGATATAAATATTAGAGCCCATGATCTATAAAGGCGTAAGTGAAGGTACTCAACGTTAAATTTGCTACAGATGGCGGGGGGGCTCATCAGTATGAGAGGAATACTCACACCTCCAAGTTGGGAGAAGGACACCATTAACGCCATACCCACAGCTCGCTTCATTGTTCCCGCGGTATTGAGAGCAGACCATGCCATTACAGCAGGTGAAATGGGATATAGTCCACCTGCAACGAAGAATACGCCAAGCAGTGTGACTCCAGGAAGCTGTTTGTATCGAACAGAGGCAATGATGATCACGAAGCCAGCAAGAGCCATGATGCTAGGCAAGACAATGGAGAGCATCCTTTGCCGGTATCTGTCTGCAGCCCACCCTGAGAATATTGTGACTATACACGCGAATATGTATGGGGGAGCACTCAAAGCTTGAGATCTTGCGGCAGAGTATCCCAAATTGTTTATGATCGTGGGCAAAACGAACGAAATCCCATAGACGACCACAGCGACTGTGAACTCTATGACGGCTATGGCGTACGTGTGTGGTGACTTGCAAGCTTGGATTGCATATTTGAATGAGAATTCCTCGTTCTCCGCGATCCCAGATTCGCCGCCTGCAGAGTACTTATGACGAAGGACCAAGTATCGCTGTTCTTCTGCATCCAGCCATCTTACATCAACCTTGGCTGGGACGTCATGCATTACAAAGTATGCAATCACGGCTATAATAACTGTGAAAACACCTTCGATAACATATATAAAGCGCCAACCTCGGTATCCCCATTTGTGGTCAAGTTGCCCGATTGCATATGCAAGAATTCCAGAGAATGCACCTGCAGCAGAAGCACCTGAGTAGAAGACGGTCAATCGCGAGTGGAGTTCCTTCGGCGAATACCAGGCGGTCAGAGCAAAGCTACAACCGGGAAACATGCCAGCCTCTACAAGCCCAAGAATCATACGGAAGGCTGTCCATCCACCAAAGTTATTTTGAAGACCAGTGCAGACTAACACGATACCAACTGACAACATCAAGGTTGGAATCCAGATCCTAGGGCCAAATCTTTTCAGTGCCACGTTTGAAGGAACTCCACCTATCGCATAGGTCACGAAGAAAACCGAAAGAGCTGTATTCCAGTCCTGAGCTGACATCCCCAGGTCTGCCTGAGCTCCAAATAATTTTGCATTACCTATACTACTGGTTTAGTTACAGTAACTCAAGGCGTTCTTGTGTGCACCTACCAACATTGGCTCTATCTGTATAACTTAGAAGATACAAGAATATAAACTGAGGCAATATTCGCAAGTCAACTTTCCGGATGAGTCTTTTGAGGCGATCTCCCTTAAAGGTATCGTTCAAAGTGAGATATTCGTCATATTCGGAGATAGTTTCAGAGGTCCTTGTCAATGAAGTCTGGCCTTCTGTGACCGACCTCTTCTCGCAAAAGTCGGCCATTGGGGAGGGTTCACGAGCTTGGTAGTGAATAAACAAAAGGCCGAGTCAAAGACTGACCTGTCACTGGAAACTTACATAGAGAAAACCTTGACGAGACTTTATATGCTCGGGCTTTCGATATTGAACCTCTTATGGTGTTACCTGCAGAAAGATGTGCGGTTCATAACTGATTAGCCGGTCGGGATCGATGTAAAGAATTAAAATGAATATCAGTCTCTTAATGGGGCTCCACAAGGCCCCATCAGTTGCTGAAAGAGATTGGGCCATATTGACGCAGTCCCTTGTGTGTTGCATTTGTTCGCCGAGGATAGAAAGAAAGTTGGGAAAGAGATAAGGAGCTGGGAATAGCAGGCGGGGAGTGAGGCTAGAGCCCGGCGCAAGTGTGGTGCCGAAGCTGTTCGGTTTTCCCCTCCTCACACCTCACTCCTCACAATTATCTCGTAATCAGATGCACAACCGCATAATTGGTCCCCAGTTTCTTCCATAACTGTTTGGATGTTCGGGGCATAATGCAGACGAGATAGGAAACGAGCGAAAACTTCTTCCTCTTGGTTATGCCCATCGTCGTGTCCACCACTTTTCAAGGGTGGGAAGTTCTCAAAGTCCTCTGGTGATCAATTGGATGGATATTCTGCAATATCAATTACATCTAAGCATTTCTCCAGTATCGGTGCTATCGAAAGGCTAGGTCATTCGTTCTCTTTATATACGTTCGAGTTGCAGAGTATTTCTCAAAGTTTGCTCTCTATACCTTAACAATCTAGCAAAACTTACAACAGACAAGATGACAAAAGTAACTATCTTAGGCGCCGGGTAAGTACTCTCTGCACACTCATGTTATGGACTGGTCATTGACAGTTGTGCTTCAGAATTACCGGTATGGCAATTGCAAGTCAGCTCCCCAAATCCCACCAAATCACAGTCGTCGCCCGCAATCTACCAGGCGATCCGGAGTCTCTCGAATGGGCAAGTCCATGGGCAGGAGCAGTATGGATGGGCATGGCAGACTCCACACCCGAGGAACAAAAGATGCAGCTGGAGGCTTTTGGATTCTGGTGGAAACTGGCTATGTCAGATCCAGACTCCAGTGTGAGGGTATGTCATAACTGTCTATGGGTACTGGAAATATGCTGATGGGGAATTGGGACAAAGCGGATCGAGATGATTGATATAATTGATGGGGGTAAATTGGAGAATATTTGGTACCGGGATTCCATGCCGGATGTGAGTGTAGCTCCGGAACTGCTTACGGAGACGTGAATTGATGTATACAGTTCCAAGTCCTGCCCAAGGAGGACTTGCCGGAGGGTGCAGATTTTGGGATGTCCTGTCAGCATCTTGTCCCATTCCTAAAATCCTACTACTGACACAGGATTTATAGACAAAAGCATAGTCTTACAACCTATGATCTTCCTCCCATGGCTACGGAAACGACTCGAAGCCGCAGGTGTAACATTCAAACGAGCACATGTCCAATCCCTTACCGACTTACAAGGCCTCGGCCATGACATCCTTATAAATGCAACGGGAGTAGGGGCTCGACATATTCTTGATGTAAAGGATATGGCAATGGAACCCGTGCGTGGCCAAACAATCCTGGTCAAGAGCAACTACAACAAAATATTCATAAGGAGGGGGAAGGTAGATTATACTTATGCGCTAAGTAGGCTAGATGGGACTGTGATCCTGGGAGGCATCAAGCAGCATGGTAATGTAGATACGAAGATTGATCAAGATCTCAGACAAGACGTAAGTAGGAAATGCTCTTTTCGTTCCAAAAGCGGAAAGCTCTTCAGCAGCCGATCACCGGGACTTATAAATATGCTATTTAACAGATATTCCGTCGTATATCCTCAAATATCCCAAGTTTCTCGTCCTCTCCCTCAGCCTTCACCGTCATCCGAGATATAGTTGGCATCCGGCCACAACGTTCAACCGGCGTCCGCATTGAGAAAGAGGTTACCCCTGACGGGAGAAAAATCATACATGCGTATGGGGCTCAAGGTGGTGCTTACATCTTTAGTATGGGGCTTGCAAGGAAGGTTGCGGGATTTGTGGACGATTTCGCTTTCGCGACGCCAGTTGGTGCCAAATTGTAGATTTCTTGAAGTGGATATGGAATAAAATATATTTATCCACCAAGAAAAGACAGAAGCTCCAGGCTTCGAACGCGGAGTAAATTAAGTACTGTCTGTACAGTGACATTTGAAGATCTGTAGAATACAACACAATTGCTGTACCAGTTTTCTACCCGAGCGCACGAATTATATATAGCCCAAATAACCATCAACAAAAAATTAGCATCCTCGAGAAGTGATAATCACCATAGACAGACCATCTACCATCCACTAAATCTACCGAATTTCCCATCCTGGTATATCCATATCCACAGGTTTCTTTTTCACTTTAGGGTCTCTGGCTGAAAGTGAGAGTGAACACATTCGATGTGCTAACTACGTAACTTAATCTTAAGAAAAACTTCAACGCTAGTATTAGAACAATCTAACCGCCTCACTAATCCCCTCAAACTCACCATCACTACCACAAAAAGAAACATGAAAGTGCATTGAAAATTCTCAATTCTATGTGCATGCGTGCTATGATATTCCTACTACGCTACTATTGACCCTCTTAGTAGATCAAAATTCGTTCTTCATATCTCTGGTTGATTATACCCAACGTACTCCGTACCAATGCAGTTCCTGCTGGCTACTGGTGATACTGTATGTAAGTCTCTCCCATCACCCTCCATGAAATTTAATTATTCGTACACATTATAATCAAACACAATACGAACACGAACACGAACACCAAGGCCATTTCCATTTCCATTTTCCGCTCCCCAATGAACAAAGGAAAAGGCACCGCAAAGGCACAATAGTAAAATCTCATGCCGATCCTCACCTGTCGTATTTGACTTTCGCTAATAATCAAACTCCTCCTCGTCGTCCTCCCAATCTTCATGCGTCTGTTCAGCGAAGTTGATCTGCTTTCGAGTCGCGCGCTTGCCGAGACGAATAGGAGTACCAGGGCTGGTGAGAGCTTGGTACCGGTCATATTCGCTCTTGAATTGCTTCTGTACCTCGCCCTCATCTTCTTCGTCCTCAAAATCCATCACACCGTCAAAACCGCCAAGAGGTCGCTTTGGCTTTGTTCTTTCGCGAGTACTCATGCGGCGGACTGGGCGAGGTGCTATAACGAGTTTTCGTGGGCGAGGGCGTTCATCTTCATCATCATCATCATCATCAGAGGAGGGCTCGTTATCAAAAACTTCTTCATCCTCGTTGTATTCAGGATCTTCCCTGATCTTCTTGGTAGAAGCCCTACGCTTGCCTTTGTTGACGGCGTTAGTAGTGCCAGAACTAGTGTCGATATTTTTCTTGGCGGCTTTGGCGGGGACCTGTGGCGGAGTAGGGGCATGGATAGAGGCAGGGACAGAAGCAGGGACAGAGGCGGGGGCTGCAGAAGAAGAAGCCTGTCTAGAAGATGGCATGTTCTTAGGACCAGATGAAGTGGCACCCATAGTCTTCTTCTTTTCGGCATTTGCTTTACGTGTCTCCATTGCCTCAATCATACGTCCGTCGTTCCAGCGAGCATGCATGGAGGCGGACAACTTATCACTCTTGCCTCGCTTAACACGACGCTTGCGTACCTCCTCGCGCTCAACAGGGTCCTCAATAAGCGAAAGGTGTCGGCCGTCATCAGAACGTTTGTCAGGTTCCCAATCTTCGACGGATACTTCGACAGGCTTTGCTTTGGCATATTTGGTACGACTCTTCTTGGCGGCAGAGGGAGCCGGATCAGTGGAAGGAGTGAGACTACCCCCAAAAGCCTCTGTCGAGGGACCCGCTACAGCGATTGAGGTAGAGTCGCCTCGAACACGCTTGCGTCCAGCAGAGTGACTTGGATCATCATCAACATCGTCGTCATTGTCGAAGATACCATTAGAACCATTTACATATGATCTTCGCCTCTTATTAATTGATGATGAATACATCGCATCGTCATCTCCATAACCAACCACTGGGATACTGTTGGTACCATCCGCAGAAGGACGTCCTCTTCGCTTCTTCGCAGAAGAGCTGGCTAAGTCATCAGCAGTGTTGTCGAACTGGATTTCGCCTAAGCCTTGTGAGCGCTTCTTTAGACGAGCAGCTTTGGAGGCTGGGGTTTCGATATCAACCGAGGATGAAGGATCATATGGATGATGGGCAATCTTATTGCGCTTACCCCGTCCAGACGTGGAATCGAAAATTTCAGAAGGCTCCGCCTCATCGTCTCTCTTTCTCTTGCTCGACTCAGCTCGGGCCTGCTTTTTCGCGGCTTTAGCAGCTATTCTCTGTTCTCGAGCCTCAGTCTTCGCTTGAGTCTGTGGACGTGTGCTTCGTCGACTACCAAATGAGCTTGTGGTGGCATTAGAAGAAGAAGAAGTAGGTCGTGACTCAGATGATTCTGCAGTCTCGCCTCGTCTTCCATCATATTCTTCAGTAGACTCTAACACTCCATTCTCAGCTCCAAATGACATGATATTATCATGCCCTTGCTCCTTCTTAAAACGACGTCGCTTGGCGGGAGTCTCAACTTCCTCTCCATTACCGATGTTATCAACTGGTAGTGGATGCTTACGTGGTCGACCACCTTTATTCTTCTTCACAGGTCGTGCAGCAACGTTGGTAGATGTATCAACAGCCTTGTTCTTTCTGGGTCTTCCACCTTTGTTCCTGGGTTTCTCCACGGCAATTATACCGTTCTCTGGTGCAGCTTTATTGATTACTCCAGCAGCAGCAGTCTGAAGATCTTCTTGAACATCTTCAGCGAGCTTCTGTGCTCCCCGAGACTCATCTGCTGTACCAGTGCCCTGACTCCCTTCAGGTGTTGCAGATGAAGGTGCAATCATGGAATTGGACAGTTTTGATCTAGCAAGCACATCGGCCTTGCTTGGCCGGCCAACCTTCTTTCCTGATGGGAATACTCGAGGAGCTGGTGTGCCACCACGGCTATGACTTGTAGGTCTGGAACGTGCTGCATTCTCGCCAGCGTCGTCGAAATTACGAATCTTCCTAACACGCTTTGCCGGAAGTCCCTCTGAGTCACTACCACCTGAATTCTCCTCATAAAACTTTCTGTTTGGCTGACGTGATGTTCTTAGTCGACCTCCGTCGGAGTTATCTGGACCATTCCGTTCTCCCCGACGTTTTGTATGGGCAGAAGCCAATGGTTGTGCTCCAACGTATTTGACGTGAGGGTTGTACTCAAAACCATAAACATCAGCTGTCTTCATGTCATTGAATTTGACAGTAGTCATAAGGCGTCCGAGCTTGCGCTTCTCTGCATCTATCTCGTCCTTCGTTAATTTGGCCTCTGGGAGAGGGGCATATGCGTAAGTCTGTTTGACAACTTTCTTATCCTTTGGTGATTCACCTTCATACTCCATTGATGTCATCAGCGATTGTAGTTCGAGTGCGAGAGGGTCTTCTTGCTTAAGCGCATTGTCGTACGAACGTGAACCCGTCTTGAAGTAGACGTTGAGCTCTCGACGACGAGTCTCAAACTTTTGTCTTTCTTGCTCTTTCGCAAGTGCTTTTTGCTCTGCTTCCTGCTCTTTAGCCCGGATTACTGCCTGCTCTTGGTCTGCCTTGTTCCAAGCCTCATGGGCATTTACTTCCTTCTCAATGGCATCAAATTCGTCTTGGTAAGCCTTCAGGATCTCCGAGACCTTGGAGGTTCTGTCGTATAGTTCAGCCTCCTGCATTTCATCTGGATCTTCAAGATACTTGGCAAATTCCTCGGCATCGTGAAGTTGTGGGAAGCGAAACTTCATAGCATTCTCAGGGTCCTCGGGATCATCTTCGACTTGTTGATGTCCATCTACTTCATTATAGAAGTCAAACTTGGCGTCTGGGTTAGTATATGGTCTGGGACCTTGGACTTGAATACCATATTGGAATTTGGAGAGAACATTTTTCCTTGAGGCTCCATTACTCTTTATGGCGGCGGGGCTTGGCTCCGGCTCCTTGACACCAAAGTCAAATGGATCAGGAATAAAGGCGACGTCGTCGTCCTTGCGGAGCGGAATATCGTCTTTGTCTTTTGTAGAAATAGGTAGATTACCACGGGTTGGAGAAACAAATGACGACTCATCCAAGTCAGTCAAGTCGCTGGTGTCTGAATTGTTGCCGTCATCTTCAGCGGTGCTTGGGCGAGTGCATGACGCCACGTGATCTTGAAATTCCTGTAATAAGTCAGTACGAGGCCACTTTTAATAGAATAAAGGAACCAACTCGGATGGCCATATCATGAAAATTTGTCTTGCAATGCGGGCAGAACGAAGCCGGCGAGCTTGTAATTGATGCAGACGGCCGAGGTTTTGCTAGTAGAGATGTGATGGCGCTCGCGGTGCTTGTGATGGAGGTCTCGCTGCTTGGTATTGCCGGGATTGCTGTAGCATTAGGATCTGGATCTGGTTGACCCGGAGTCGGAGGGGGTCTAACTCTGCCCATATTGGGAGAGGAAGAAGATAATGAAGCTGCTTTTTCCGTAGCAGCCTTTAATAGGGAGAACATGGGGTTGACGTTGGCGGAAAAACTCTCTCAGTCGCGATAGTTCCGTGGTCATGTATGATGAAAGGGGAACTTGATTGCGAGAGAACGAAAGATGACTGATTGATGAAAAAGAAATCCAAGTCAAGATCAGGATGGTGAGAGACGTTAGATCCAAGACGATTGATTCGCAGGAGTTTTGGTGTTGCGCCAAATCAAAGTTAATTGAAGAATAATCATCACCAAGTAGAAGGCGAAAGCGAAGGAGTTTCGATTTGCAATTTGAATCACGTGTCGACAAGGCTGGCTGTGTCCCAGAACGGCGGACCAATTAACGATCAACGACTCTCGATCGCTTGTGGCATTAGTCTGAGACTGAGCTGTTGCTCTAAGTACCGTAGCAACTGGGATATAGCCAAACTGTTTGTATTTGTCCTTGTCTCTGCAAACAACCATTTCATGATTCACAATTACAACAAAATCTTGTCCAACGCAGTCACTTGGTACCAAGTCCACCACAATGGCTACAAAGAAGACGAAAGCCGCTCCAACCGATGACGAACTAAACAAGCTCTTAGAGGGCATTGGAGAGGATGACGCGCCGCAAGGTCCTCCTCCCAAAGGAGTTGCAAAGACCAGGGCTCCAGCTCCAGCTCCAGCACAGTCAGAGGAGGATATGTTGGCTGAGTTGGAGAATCTGGGAGCAGAGAAATCAATCAGTAGACCACACACCCCAAGACTCCAAGGCGCTGCAGCCTCAAGACCCTCCCCAGTAAAGCGCAACACAGCAACCCCTCCTCCAGCATCAACACGAACTAGCGAAGACAAGACAACAATCCCAAGAAAGTCTATGGAGAGTACCCGATCCTTTCACACCAGCTTCACTCCTTCTGCCACGAGCAGTGATTTACAGGAGGCTGAGAAGAAGGCACCCATAGCCCAACCAACAGCCGAGGCAGCTGGTACAGGAGGGGGTTGGTGGGGAAGTGTCTTTACTGCAGCAAGTGCTGCTGTCAAAACTGCTGAAGCTGCAGTTAAAGAAATACAGAAAAATGAGGAGGCACAAAGATGGGCGGAGCAGGTGAAGGGCAATGTTGGTGCATTACGAGGACTAGGTTCGTTTGCACTGATATGACCACTTATTCATTTATTGATCTCTACAGGTGGAGAGTTGCGATCCAGAGCGCTCCCGACATTTACAAATATTCTCCACACCCTCGCACCCCCGATCTCATCTCACGAAAGGCTGCAAATCCATATCACTCACGACTTCATCGGCTACCCGTCTCTCGACCCTCTCATATACTCCACATTCTCACGTGTTATGGCACAGGTCGAAGGTGGTGATTTGATGGTCATCCAAAGAGGTCATGAATCAGCAGTACGCCGCAATTCTGATGCTGGATACACAGGTGGGAGTGGGGGCTGGAGTGAGGGTCCTTGGTGGCGCCAGAGCAATGAGCATCGGGATATAGGAGCTGTGAAGGGACTAGTTGAAGGCACAAAGCTTGTCAGAGTTAGTGCAGAGTCCTATGCGAATGAATATTTTACAGCACATGGGGGCCTCGAATTAGCTGCTCAGCGAGCAACAGAGAACCTCAGCGAGTCGAATCCAGTCCGAAGTAGCGACATCTTTCTTGCGGTGCAAGCCATCTCGCACGATGCTCCAGAAGATCTTTTCCAGGGAACACCAAAAGTCAAAGACGAATCGAGTGGTGTAATAGAACAAAAAGAAAAGCTAGATGAACTTATCTCTTTCGCGATCTACTTGCATGATCCAGTTCACAGCATCACCTTTTACACAGTCTCGCAGTCAATCCCAGCGAAGTGGGTTGCTTGGCTAGATGCTGCGTCACCACTCACACCGGCATCCCCGACTTCACCATCGCAACAAAAGAGTGGCTTCTTTGGTCGCAATTCAGAAGGCCCTCTTAACCCCAACCTACCCGAGGAGATTGCTGAAATCATCGAGAGTGGTGGTGTTGATCCCAGAGAGTGGGTTGCTGAATGGGTCGAGGAGATCCTGGGCTTAGCTACTGGAGTAGTTGCACAGCGCTACGTTGCTAGGAGAATGGGTGTCGGCGAGGGCGGAATAGGACGTGGAAAGGCAAGGTACGTACTCAATTTCTTGAGGCAAAATGTCTCTTTCGAGTCGGTTATTCACTAGCTCTAAATCATTCTTGAGTTACTCCCGTGATATTCAGAACAAGTAAGCTAACTGAGTTTTCCACTTTATAGAATGGAGGAAGTTCTTGGTGACGGTGGGGGAGAAGCTGCTCGAGCAGGATTAATTTGAGAGCATATGTTTCCAGATTAGTTTAGCTAATTATCCTTTGAGCGAATTTCTTGGTATGGTTGGTGCTGGCGCTTTTATTGTGCGGCGTATTTCCCGCTTTCTTTTCTGAGAGTTTTAACGTCCTTCGTTCTTTGGTCTCATAGATACAATGAGAAATGCATTATCTTTTAACAGTTCTGAGAATCTGTTCCATAGCTTTAACAGTACATGGCGTGCTAGTAGTATTTCTCCACATATCAAAAGTATAGATCAAGAACAGGAAGAGCAAAAGTCCTCTGCAATATTACACAACTAGGAACTGGCGTTTTAAATGCTGTCAGTAAGTACTCTTATTGTAGAATAGATTATGATTTACTAAAGTTGGCGTTTGTGCAAGGTAGAGGCATAGTAGCGACTTGCTCGCTAAACTAAATCGCCAGGACACGAAGTCGGCATGAGGACGGGAGGATTTGAGGAAGAGAGAGGGGAATCAGAGTGAGAATATTGTAGGATAAGGACGCTGATGTTGGTAGTATTGTTGACGATTTTGGTATAGCCTAATACAAAGGTAAGATTACCTTCAGAGAGGAGGCCTAGCCAACCACGCTCGGTAAAAGAAGCTAAACAGTTGAATTCTTCAAAGAGGGCCAGTACCGCATGAATTGGTTTGGGAGAGATTGTTCTAATAGGATTAGTAAGTTTCTTATTTAAGTACCTCCGTAGGTTATTCAAATCAGATGGGTTGTTCGGATTAAGTGGGTCACCAGGGTTGGTTACTCGCTCTGTCTCTTACACGCACCTGATGATGCCATACTTCTAATGTCGCCTTACTGCTACACACAATTCCTGTGCAAGTTACAAATCTAAAACATCACATGTAGAAAGGGTGTATGATAGCTCTTAGAACTAGGTCCGCAAATGCTCTTCAACACACCAAGAATTGTCACAAGGCGCCATTATACATTAATTTTTAAATTTATCCAAATATTCTCCCAAATAAGCCCCTTGCAAAACCAGGTGGTTTCTTCCCATACACGTGATTCACACAGGCGTCGTCATCCTCGAAATCCCCTGAGCCGCTGTGTCTTTGTCCACTTGCCCAAACATTAATGGGTAATATTGCTATGCCCCTCATATCATTTTCCTTCCCTTCAGCAGCTTTGTCTGGTTCAACCCATGCTATTTCCTTTAATCCTCGAAATCTCTTCCATGTAACTCTCCTCTCCAATCCTGCATCTCTGTCGCGTAATACATGATCCTCAACCAGAGTCTCACTTAGTACTTCTAGTACAACGTTGGTAAACATACTAGCCCCAGTAACCTCCCCCATGTTGGATTCGTGTCGAGCAAGCTTAATCCAAGCATTGCTCTTGACCTTACTCTGCATCCGGGTGTGTGCAATTGCTCTAACAATTGCTCGGCGTACCACAGGATCAAATCGTTTTGGCGCCCATACTACAAATTGTGCAAATCCAAAGCTCCTTGTCCAATGCCATTCTGCTTTTGTCTCGGCACTCAAGTATGGCTCGTCAATCTCAATGCCAACCATCAAACTGACGTTCCGTCTCTGGAGAACTACATCTTGAATGGGAACACAGTCACGCATTCCTATTCGTCCCCATGTGTCAACCTCTGCAAAGAATCCGCCATAGTACCACAGTAATAAATAGCGGAGAAGATCTGTTCTGAGGGTAGGGAGTTCGTAATATGCTGCTTCAATTTCGGGGATGGAAGGGAAGAGTGAGAGGATATCCGTCGGTTCGTCTGTGTAGAGACGGTAGTTCCATTCTCTATTATTGGTGCGCCATTGATTCCTCCATGATGACCAAGTCGACGCTTCTTTTAGTGACGCAATCTGCCATATCGTCAAGTTGGCAACTAAGTTCTGTTCCCTCGCCGGCAGATCATGGCGGATCTGTGATTCGAGAGCCACGAGTTGCGAATCGAGTATATTTTCGAAGGAGCGGTTTGCGCGCAGTCGATAAGGAGAGTTATGTTCGTAAGTTGGGTGAGATTGATGGTTCTCAAGGGGTCGGTCTAGCTTCCTTTGGCTCTGATGCCTTGGTATTTGCAGAGGCCCGTATGCAAGGAGTAGACAGAAGGTAGCAGCGACTAAGAGAATCCAGGGTAAAGACCGGACACTGCGCAGTCGACGCACATGAAGCATAGCGCTCACTTCGGGGCATCTGAATAACACATCTGTGTTCTAAGCACAGGTTGCTGTCGCTGAAGAGGAACATAGCTTTGACAGACAAGCATGGATTGATGCTCAGTCTAGATCTCCCACACCTTGTCCTTGTCGCTCGCGAAAATTTATCCTTGTTCTTGAGGTGATTTACCCCTGAATCCAGACTATTTTTGGTTTAGCCGCCGACATGAACGACATCTCATCCCGTCCACTCTGCTGCCATCACCATCAATCATTGATTTTGTCAGTAACTTCTGAACCCAAGTAATCAAGTGATATATAAATTAGAACCGTTCTAATTATTTCAGCTTGCAAAATCGAGATGTCTACTTCGCACTTAGTTGCTAATATTAACGAATACTGTTTCCACTGAGCCAGGATGCAGGAACATGAAACCACTCGAATTGCAAGGTGGTAGATATCTGAAAACCAATGGCATTCAAATTCATAACCTCTAGGCCATTACTTGAGCAGTAGTCATGAAGTATTCACTGAGCATGGCGTAGTTTTTGGCTTCCCCTTCCCAGTCTAAGAGTACTGGCATTGAATACGTTAGACATTGTCACTAGTTGTGCAATGCAGAGAAAGTATTCTTCATTGTTTTAAAATCTTGTTAAATATTTCTCTTTGTGTGATGACAGATCTTATAGATATTGGTCAGGCGCAAAGCTTATTAGTTTAGTGGGCTTTCTTCTAGGTTGCCCACATCGTTGCAGTTACTCGAACGCAGACCCATGATCCAACAGGATTATAGTCGAACATAAATATTTAGGTGCTCTCTCGAAGGTTGGAATATCCCGAGTTCTTAAGCAATTTCTACAATTCCTTTGCGTGGTGGTAATCAGGTATGTAAAGTGACGAGCCTGTGCCTTGACACCATATGGAGGTTATTCATGAATTCAGGTCTAGAGGCTGACCAAGTTAAGAGTTCAAGGTATTTCTAGGTTTAAATTGAGAGTATTATCACCATGGGATTCTTTCTTTTGCAGTTGGTATCATTCTTGGCAAGGTTGTGTTCTCATGGGCTAAGCGAAGCGACACACACTTGAGTCGCTAAACCGAGTCAACAATGCAAGGTCCGGTTTTCTTCGAACTCCTGTTTTCCTTGAAGGTTTCAAGTTGAATTCTTTCGGGCATTGATCTCCTAACTTTTTTGCCTGGAATTGAAACTAAAGTTTCCCGTTTGACACTAGTCATCTAAGTTTGAGTTGTTTAAAGTGAAATGTATTAGTATTTATTATAATCTTGAATTGCGAGTCACACCAGATTCAGTACATATAAGGCCCATATTCAAGTTCGATGATATTAATTGTACTTCTAGCTCGTGTTGGTGATACTAAGCTAAGTTCTGAGTACTTGAGCCATTCGAACTAATTTAGCGACACGGATTATGTAGCGATGGAGCATGTTAAGTAACCTTCAAAATAGCTGCGTTACTCAATACTTGAGTTATTCAAAATATTTAGGTTTCTCAAAATAATTCTGCGACTCAAATTTATCTAGCATGTTGGATTGATTGAAGTTGAGCACGTT
>JAJONI010000915.1:5729-16728 GCA_022190145.1 Pezicula rhizophila
AAAATATCTGAGGATAATACCTAGAACTAAAAATATTTTGATTTCGAGGTTAATAATATTACATGCAAAAAGTGTCCTGCCTGCACAGGCTAAAATCGATAGACACAATTCTAGAGTATCACGGTAATTGCCTAATTGCGTCAAATAAACGCCTGAGCCGAAGACGGTGGCGACAGGATTTATGCCTATTAGCGAATCAGAGCTCTTAAACAACAGGTATATGGGTGGCAGATATACGATTGTCGTTGTATTATTCGCAAGACCAAGGCTTTCTTTTCTTTCTGCTACGCAGAGCAGTGCCAAGATATATATGTAAGCAAATCTGACAGCACCGCTTCGTCACCCGAGGTAGCCTTCACTTTCATCCTTCATCCTTCACCCTTCTATTATTATTATTCACATACTCATTGGTATTCACTCTCAGAAATGTCAAGTCAACTTGCTTTGGTATTTCATACGGCGTTCTGGTGGTAATCCCCATTGATCAGGCTATTGGCAGATGAGTTCTAGCGCTGTTACTTCTTTGCGTTTTTCACCCTCCTCCCACCTTCCATCGTGCGAGTGCATCGAGTCATCGAAACAAACGACTCCCATCACGCGTCCTATATTCCTACGTATAATTCATATCAAGTCCCCACATACGGACATGAGCGTTCTCAACAACATTTTGTGCTTTTAAGCTTGTCCAATGGCGAAACCTGGACACGCACGCGCCACAACTGAACAGACTCATCATGGAGCACGCCCACGCCTCACGTCCTTCTTCCCTAAAGTGTGGCATGAATTCGCCGAAGATTCTTAACAAAAACGTGAGAGCATCGCAATTCTGCCTCTTTAGGGGTGGCTGGGGTAGTTGATTGAGGTGGCTATGTCAGCCTTTTGGACCCCACGACGAGGGGTCAAGAGGCTGAGAACCCGAGAACCATCACCCCACCATCGTCATTACGCCAATTTGGGAAATTTGATGTTACACTTCTCACTTCTCACTTCCTTTTTCCTTCGTTCAATCTTTTCCCACTATTTCCGAAATTAATGGGTGCCACAAATGGTTGATCTCCCGCACCCGATATTCGCTGGGGATCGTTAATGCTCTGTCTGTGTGGCTCGGTGGCTTTGTGGCTTCAAAATGTTCCTGGACAAGCTGAGTGAAGTAAGCACTTTCTCCCTTTCTAGTCACAGAATACGGCACAGGTAACTCAGCAACCCAAATTTGTTCTTTGAATCTTGAAGAAACAAGTAGTTGAGACACTGAATCTGAAGCCTTTGTCCAGTGCTCGGCCAACGGCGCCTATTACGGCTTGTGCTTATTGTATAACACCAACTTTGTTAATAGTACTTTTCCGAAACTTCTTGCAAAGAGGCTCTCTTTTTTTTCTCTTTGTGAGTTCATCAGCTTGAACTCAGCCTTACCACACCCCGGTTTTGAAATTTTCGTTCACTTCAACTGGTACACCGAGAACAATGAAAATGTGTGCGTGACCAGAACCACTTAACCCCCCAAGCCGACCTTCTATGAGACAAGGCTCTCTTCTTTACAACTGCGACCAAAGGCCACATGCTATGGTCTGGGTTCAGGCAACCATACATCTATATCTCCACCGTCTTTCCACTCTCATTGATCCGCTCTTTTTCATCTTTATCCAATACATAAGTAGTACCTGCACATCATACTTGCAGCACATACACTTCCAATCATCATCAAAAAAACAACTTCATCCCATACAAGCTCATCTTACTGGGCCTTCAAGAGGCCAAAACACCTTATCACAATAGGGAACAACAACTCCTCCAACCTCAACTCAATGGCAAACAGACACGGCTACATCGAGCGTGACCGTTACGGCCGAGAAAGAGTGGTAATCGAGCGCAGACCCTCGCACCACCGCTCCTCATCTCACTCTCATCAGGCCTCCAGTCGAGAACTCCTAAACGAAGCTGAAGAACGTATAGCCGAGCTCGAACTCGACAATGGAACACTCCGCCAACAACTCTCCTTTGCGCAATCCCAAGCCTGGGAGACGCGGGGAGTGCAAACAAATTATCAAACCTTGCAAACAGCGTATAATCAGTTGAGAGATGAGCATCATCATTGTAGACACCTGCATGGACAACTCGAAGCAAATCTTCGGGAGGTAGACCGGCTCGAAGATAAATTGGATAGCGAGGAGAAAAGAAATGAGAAATTGGAAGAGAGGGTTAGACTTATGAAGAGAGGAAGTGGAGAAAGAGAGCAATACAGACGGCAGTATGAGGAAAAGAGTGCAGAATGTGAGCTGCTAAGAAGAAGGTGCGCAGAGAAGGAAGAATTTGTTCGTCTTGGGGAAGTGAGAATTGCGCAAAAGGATCGCACCATTTCTGAGCTGAGGGCCGTTTTGAGGGATTACGGATTGAGGATTCTCCCTTGAGCTTCACGACAGATGGTCTTATTCTCATGTCTATTTGATCTATAAGTCATTGGTGGATCTTTACGACGGCATAGTCAGTTTCTGTGACACGGCAACGGCACTGGCACGCGGCAAATAATATCTATCGACTTGGTTGGGATCGGGGTTTGCACTTGACGAGTCTTCTTCCGCTTTCAACATGCAGCACATAACCCACACCTTTGGCCTCGGTTTTTCCATTCCAGGCTACCGGGACTTTTCTCACTCGTGGCAGAAAATAGCAATGTAAGTACTGGCCATCTTTGATACTCATTAGGCATCAACTAACATTGGTTTTTGAGGTATTCAACATCCTTCCAACCCCAAATAGTTGGAACAGAAGCAAGGTTCTCCTTGAAAGGATATCTTGCCACCTACTATCTCACGTAAACCTCACACTCTTGGGTAGAAATCGGCGGCTATTTCGAGGAATTTTGTTTTGTTGTAACCAATAGAAATCAAGGGGTGTTTCTTGATGAGGTGGGTTGGTCTAGAATCTAGGTATTTTTGAGAGGGACGGTTCATACGTGTCTGTTTTGCTTGCTTTTTCTTTGAGGTTTTTGAATTTGTCTGTATCAACCAACTTTGATACGTCCTGGTGCTCCGTAATCTGAGCTGACATCAGTATTGTAAAATAACTAGTTAGAAATAGAAATAGAGAATGAGTCTCGCCACTCGTAGATTTACCTATTCGCAAAACTCTATGATACTGAGACTCCTACTACTACCACCTATGGGACTGGGCGTCGCCAAAAGTCGAACAGGTGTCGGAAAAGGTAAACGGTTCCAGTAGATTGATGAAATGCGACATGCATCAAAACCTCATGATGCTTGCTATGTATCACATGACTTAGAATAATCACCCTCCACTAATGAACTCCTTACTTTCTCAGAGTACTGTATATGAAGATAGCAAAATAAAGTCAGCATTAGAATACCAAAAATAAACACTACAGCTCATATCGAAATAAATTCGTTCCAAACCCGACTACCTTAGGACTGAAGAATCACACGTGATCATCATCTGACTCAAAAACTCAGGATCCACTTCTGCAACCACTTCTGCGAGTCTTCTTCTATGCATCGCATTGCATTAACAAGCAACGCCAGCCAGCAAGAAACTCAACCCCAAGCTCGAGGGAAGACGGGGGAAGGAAGACAGAGAGCCCACCTAGAGCCCACCTAGAGCCCCAAACCTTCTCGTCTCATCTGACAGCGGCGCAGCAAATAGCACTCCCCCACGCTCCCGTCCTCGCAATCCAAGCTTGCAATCGGTAACCAAGCCTATCAGTTAGAGCCCGCTACGATGGTGCTACTGGTAAGCAGCTTAGCAACAACAAAGAACGCCTTACCATTCAGCCCTTTTTAAAATTTCCCACCCTTTCTCACATCCATCACTTACGCCTCCCATCCATCAATCACATAATCAACACCTTCATACCCTTGTAATTCCGAGCCAAAAGCCAAGAAAGTAGGAATAAGAACAGGAATACAAGGAAAGCAAGAGAGCCCAACGAATCAAGGCAACCAGGCTTAGACTACTCGTCCATACCGACCACATGTCTACGTGACGGCGCACGCTACGTGACAGCGCACGCTACGTGACAGACAGCCCTAAGACAAGGCAACTAAACTTCCTTGTCTCTTGCCTCTTGCCTCATACTCCCTTCCTCTAATCAACGCCAACCTATCAAGCCTATACCATCCAATTTGTGTCGTTACCATAACCAATACAGTACGAATCCACCCATAAACCTAAGCGCGGGGCGCTCTGTCACTCAGTGGTTAGTCTTAGCGAAAAAAAGCAATAACTGGGAATCAGCCCTCTATCATCGTGGTGCAAGAAAAGAGTCATACTGAACCCTATTATTGTTCTTTTCGGATCCTTTGACTTTCCAGCAATTATCGGTTCCATAATTAACCCTCAATCAAATCAAATCAAAAGTCCTGGAGTCCTACTGTAACAGTACTCGCCCTCGTCCGCAACCCCCTCGAAGGCCGGACAACGCGACTTACCGAAAAGAGAGGCCCCCAAATCTCCCCCATCTCAACAAACCAATAGGTAACCCAAAAAATTATGCGCAGCTGCGCAGCAAGAAATCCGAGAATTCCACAGCCTGTTTTTTTTCTCTCTCTCTCGGTCGGAAAATAATGCCTGTTAATGATTTAATGTGCCCGAATTTCTCGGTGAGCGATTAAGGAGGTGCGTGCTAGTGTGTGTAACTTGGGTTGGTAAGGATTTGTCGACGCCGAAGACGAAGATGTGTGGAAGGGCATGTATGTATGAGTCTTATTCGGTGTCGGGTATTCTTTCTACAGTAGTCTACTACCTACTGACTGTACACGGCGAGCACAGCCCATCATACTCCGTGTATTTGTGCAGGTAAGGTAATATGGTGTGGTCCGTTCCGTAGTTTCAGGGCGTAATACCCCATCATCCCATCTACGTTCGTTCATTAGCTAGGGTAGAGAGGGTGGCAGGTCTGGTGGGCTATGACTATTACCATTTTTTTTTTTGCCTGCGAACTAGCTCGCGCTCCCTCTAGGCAGGACAGGCAGGACAGGCAACAGTGGTTATAGAGCAGCGGATCGGCTGATTGATTGGGTTTCTAGCATTTTCTTTTCCTTTTTAATACAATACAATACAATAATCGAAAGCTTCTTTAACGAGAGGGATTTGTGATTCCTTTATATACTCGACAGTCCCCTTGCTCAAGGCCAACTTGCTCGCCTTAACAACAACCACCGCCCATCTATCCATTCATCGTTACCTATTGCCTACCTACCTAGTCCAGCCTTGCAGTGGATTCATCTGTATTAAGACCCAACATAAGACAATCTTACAGAAAAAAAAGACAGCCTGACTCTCTACCTGGATAGAGATTACATCCAATCTACAACCAACACATACATTGTTCATCGGGCATAGGTCGCCGTCGCACGCCTCACCCATACATCTACCTGTCACGTGTCCAACATATCATTCAATCCAACTCAACCCAACCCAACCCAACCCCATAATGTCCGGCACAAGAGACAAGCGGGAGAAGAAAGTCCATTACTCCACATCATCCAAAGACAAAGATCGTCACAATTACCAAAAACATGAATATCGCAGTAGCCAAGACTCAGGCATCGGATCCTCAACCCGAGCATCGCTCGAAACTAACGAGAACCCGTTCGCGCCACGCTCCACGGAATCCCAACGCTATGATCTCCGTGCCTTGCAGGAGGCATATGATTCTGCTGTCTCCAAAATAGAGAGATTGGAGAATGCTAATGCGGAGTTGGATCGCATGCAGAGGAAGGCTAGTGAGGAGAGAAGGACGTACAAGAAAGATTATGAGGCGATGGTTGTGAAGAATGAGAAACTCGTTTCCAAGCATACGAAGTTGGAAGAAGAGAATGCAAAGTTGAAGGATGAAGTTGAGAAGCTGGAGAAGAGGGAGAAGGAATACCGATCGGGTTCGTCGACTACGACCACCTCTTCGACTTCGAGATCATCGCCATCAAGGACATCGCCATCAAGGAGAGAAGAGGAACGAACTTCAAGACCCCCGCAAGTCAGAATTCGAGAGCCTGGGGAGAAACGATCATCGTCACGCTCGAGGAGATCCTCATTCTCTGCTCAGCCACCACCAACCGTTCCACAACCACCACCAACGCACAATCCGTTCTTCCCAGCCGGATCTGGTGCTCCTGTTTCCAGGTCTATGCCATTGTCTTCTGCAAGTTTTTCTGGATCGCACTATGTTACGAGCCCTGCACCGCAGACTGCAAATTATGTTGCAAGCTCTGCACCAAGAAACATTGGTCCTGTACATGATGGATTATATCACCGACATCCATTGTGAAGGACGGTATGTTACGAAGAAGGAAAAGGTTGGAGTCATATGAAGGAAGGTTAAGGGTAGAAATGCAGGTGCATGTCAGCCACCGATGATGCACACCGATGTCGCTGGTTGGGAAACCACGATAAGGTTCCCCTCCATTCTCCTCACAGGTAGCTACTGGAAGTCAACTACTGAGTTATCAACACTCGTTGCCCAATTCCTTTGGCAGATTCCACAAAACAACAATTGGAATATACAAACAACAATTGACCAGAAAGAAAGAAGAAAACATTACTACCATACAAAAATGCCGAAATTCTTCGATAGTATCTCTGATGATCTCGCGGCCTGGGCATGCGCGCAACCCCTCTTCTTCACAGCATCAGCGCCATTGAGGGGCAAGCACATCAACATATCACCGAAAGGCTTGCCGACCTCGACTTTTACAATTTTCTCTCCAACCCAATGTGCATACATTGATGCGACCGGGTCAGGGAGCGAGACCATCTCCCATATTTACGAGAATGGCCGCGTAACAATCATGTTCTGCTCGTTTGGGGCTTCCCCACGCATCATGCGATTATTCTGCACGGGCCGAGTCATCGAATGGGACACACCCGAATTCGAAAGCCTAATTGAGAAGATGGGAAAGCAGAAACTCGAAGGAGCGCGTGCCGTTATTGTATTGGATGTTTTTAAAGTCCAAACGTCGTGCGGATATGGAGTTCCTAAATTGAGCAAGAACGAGAATAGTGATCCGGAGAAGGCTCCGGAGAACAGCTTTGAGGATCGAGATACTTTGGGTCATTGGGCGGGGAAGACGGTGGAGAAGGGAGAGATGAAGCAATATCAAATGAGTAACAATGCGAGGAGTCTGGATGGTGTTCCTGGTCTACGCACAGCGAGGAGGGATTTGGGCGAGAGGTTGTGGTTGACTGATCGGACGGCTGGAGTTCGAAGAGTATTGGCACAAAGGGAGGCTTTAGCTACTGGCGTTCTGATTGGGGTATTCCTGGCTTTGCTTGCGCAACTGGGACAATCGGTTTTTATCGGACAGCGATAGATTTATGTATAGTATTGAGTGCCTGCGAATCCAGACGCGGCCTTGGGTTGGTGTTGTGTTGTGTTGCATTTTGCTACTTATATTTTGTACGAGACCGTGGTTTGGTCGTTTGCTTTGTGTTTTATTATCGTGTTGTAGCTGTACTGTATCCTAATCAATAATTTCAAAGACTATGCATATCCTCAGTCTTCAGTATTCCTTGCTTCGTCTTCATATTACCCGTGCAAACAGTAATTCGATCAGATGACCTTTAACAGCTTAGAACCTAAATTGAATAGATGGGTGTTGTAGTTGTAAGTTGGGGGATCGGATTGTCTTGAGCAGGAATTCTCCGCCTTGGATTAATGATGGGCCAGCAGGCAGCACTCCTACGCACGGTGCGACGCTAGTAAATTCAATAGGGCGTGCGTAATATAAATCCGTGCTTGCTCGCGCGCGGCGGGTGCGCGCAAGACTGTGCATGCAATGCAATACAACACATACATAGTATGATATATGATATGGCATGAAGGGTGAGTATCTAGATGGGAGGAAGGAAGGAAGGAAAATTTGAGAATTGAGATCCATCGCTTTGAAGTATGGTCTTGTGAGAGGGTAGAGGAAGGGCAATAAAAAAAAGGGGGTTTAAAAAAAGAGTAAAGGGATGGGTTTGGTAGAAGTTTGTTGGTACAGTATCTTTCTTGTATGCGGATTCTTACTGTTAGAGAAAAAGAGAGAGAGGAAGGACTCGGTGAAGATTATTACTTTCTTTGTAATCCCTTAACCCCCCTCCCCCGTTTTGGTTTTGAAAAAAAGGGAAAGGCTAGGATATATCGGTATATTTCAGATAGGTTTGAATAGATACGAAGTAGAAAACTGGGTTTACTACGGCAAAAAAGTCATTGGACTTGGTTACTAACTAGGTAGTTAACTCCAACAGCGGAAACACTCCCTACAGAATTTCTCTCCAGGCTCTCGGCTCTGGCTACCTGGCCATAGCGTGCGTATTGAGCGAATACGATGTACTACGTCGTATCAGGTACAGAATTCGAGGACCTTCATCGTTCGTCCAGATTAGAGATTTATCTTCCTTGTGACTCTTGAGTAGAAAGAAGAAGAAAAAAACTTTGACAGAGGTCGTTTACTAGAGAATTTTGATTCTGTAGAGTAAAGTAAGTAAAGTCGACAATGGAAGAAAAAAAGGGCAAGGCAAGGCAACGACGAGGCTGTGAGGAAAGATGATAAAGACAGTATAGAATATCCGGTGTAGATCGATCACAACAAACATAATCTAATAAATAAGGTCTGATCTGACGCAAACTCAGTTTGCAAGATCGTCCCAAAACACGGCATTGATTTTTATTTTTTTCTCTTTGATCTTTGTCCTCCCCCAATCCCCTCTTCTTCTTTTTTGCGCTCGAACGGAGGGGAGGGGAGAGGGGGGTTTCACCAACTGTTGGACACAGCAAGAGTGAGAAAGACAAAAAAAAAAAATTGCCGGCCGCCGGCAAGTCGTGGGACCAATCACATGTCATGAACCGAGTCCCCTTCTCGGTGTTGAGTCCAAGACTCAATTGCCGCCGATGTGCAACAAAACTTCTTGTTCGTTTTGTTTTTGAAGTGGTGGACCGGTGCTGACACTTTTATTGGTTCAGATACGTAATGTAGTGACCGGTAGTCTGGTTTTTTTCTTTTTGTTTGAGGGGGAGGGTGTGTGTTGGTTGCAGCTTTTGATGAAGTATCGGCTGTTGTATATGTATGTGCACTGTTTCTGTGCCGATGGTCTTGTAGTTGCCTAAAGCTGCCTGGGTATGACTTCATGGCAACCTTAAAGCACTTGCCGGATCTCTTGAGTTGGTATCGAATAGATTATATGTTAGGAAAGAGTATAAGTTGGCTCTAAAAAATTATAGGATCGCTTTCAGTTTGGTATTAACTATTTTTTTTTTGCTCTGCCTTTGAAAACTTTCCTCGGGACATTTACGTGTACACGCTTTGGTCTTCGGTCTTTGGTCTGTGTGCTGGCGGCATTTGAACGACCTCCTGATTTAAGCGAGCTATAGCAGGACTGAAAGCATGCCGCGCTAGGTAATCCTCGACGACGTCTTTGATAGGTACAGAGGCATAAATAGGATAGGGGAGTTCTCCCTAACGAAGATTTGTATATATATAAGGGTTATCATGTGAGATATAGACCCAAAGGTTCATGACAAATGAAAACTGAATAGAAAAATATTAATTAATCTGTAGTTGGTCAAATTTGATGGGTACCGAAGTAATACCACTGGTTGGAAAGAGCACGAGGAGAGATGAGAAATGCAATGCAATGCAATGCAACTTCTGATGCACTAGCAACTACCGATGATTTGGAGATCAAAGAGTCCTCCTGATGAAACTCTCAGGCAAGTATTCAAAAACTATACTACTGTGTAAAGCCAAAGTAAACAAAAAAAAATCCAAAAGATGGGCTTGTGTGTGTATGTATGGGTGTCATTCACCTTTTATTCCATTCTAAGGCCGAATGCCTTATATACAAATTTTCAGGTCTTCTGGCCTTAGAATAGAGCTACTGGATTTCTATTCTCCCTCCTATTACTCTAGCCGGTTATGACCCTTCTAAATAGCAATTCTACTTAGTGTCGACCTTTGAGAGGTATAAGCTACGACCCCTATTATATCTTCCTATACATGCTATGGAATCTAAGTCCTACTCGTACTTACTAGCTGTAACATCTCCCCAACCTCCCCCCTACCCCTTCTATTGTAGTATCGTCTTAAAACTGCTAATTAATAGAATTAAGCGTAGATTCGAGAGCAACTCCTACTATAGCAGAGCTAGAGGTAGGGACATTGTAGAGGGAGATGAAAGAGGTATTCAGGCCTGTTAGCGCGCACTACTAACTACAATCAACGTAGGAATATGTCGTAAAGAGCTTATTATAGGATCTACCTTATCCTCCTCCCCTTTGCTTCCCCTAACTTTTCGTCGCCCTACTCTCAGTAGGTTTCTAACCGGCTCCACAAGGGGGTGAGAGTCTTTGCTAGCCCTAGAAGATTAGCTTCGTTGGAACCTTCTTAACGGAACACTATTCCCTACAGCGAGTAGTTCATTAGTACTCTTTGTTACTACGAATAATCATTTCATACCTTGCAGGCTGTTCTGAATTCACAGTGAAATAATTATAATGGTAACACAATGATGCTTTCTTACTGAAGATGGATAATATTCACTCTTTCCTGATCTATGTTCTATGGTGGTGAAATACCCTGTATCCCTTTCTGGGGTATATTCACCATTGCCACTAGGGTTCTGCACACTCTGCTCGTTTGTGCCTGATTAACGTGTTGCCAGATTGAGACCTGTTAAACTTATTAGCTTGCTAATTAGAAGTACTTCATCAAGTAATAAAGGTACAAAATAATGTGTATGTTCTTGTGATCCAAGTATCAACAAATATACCCAGGAGCGGGTACTGCTCGCTTCTCTTATTAATTCTCTATTCTGCAGTTATAGTTAGCAATAGTTGCTACTTAGAATTCTAGGACAAGTTGTTAAGGATAGACTATATAACTTTATAAATAACGCTAGGGCAATAGAGCAGTTCTTAGAGTACTGCTAATAATAAGTTCTTATAGTATAGCCAATTAACCTTAAGATTAAGCTTATTGGTAAACGATTTACACAGGCTAGGCATTTTATT
>JAJONI010000916.1:0-16708 GCA_022190145.1 Pezicula rhizophila
ATATTTTAAGATTTAGTTTTGGGCAAAGTCAGTCCCTTTAGTACTTATCTCCTCAGACTTTGCTTTGCTTATAGCCTCAATCCTTCTCATGCTTTGTATCTCTAGCACTATCAGAACAGGAGATTTAGTTTCTGTCCTGCTACTAGTCTTATAATAGCTGACATCAACGTGCAAAACAATTGTCTCCATCTTGTTTACTCTTACTTCTACTCCCCACTTCAAGAAAACATTCTCTGCGTGTGTGCAATCTAAACATAACACTCCAGGTCTTTAAGGTGAGTAGTAGTATGAAATTCAGCAGGAGCTGCTAGCTCTTAGCTTTCCTTTTATCTTATGTCCTTTCCCTTCATCCTAATGCATATCTCCTGGTTCATCTTCTGAAACTGGGAGTCCATAAACGTCAGCTTAAGTCCAGCGACTTCTAGCTTCTCAGCGCCGCAGCCTTCTATTTCTCCACATACTTTCACTTCACATTCTTCCATCTCTTCTTTCATCTCTTTTCCTGAAACACCTCCATTAGCAATCAATGTTACACACTTTCAATCTTCCAATCTTTAACCTAACCACATAATTCTCGAAGTTCTCTTCAGCTCTCTCATACCTCAGTTACAACGAGACATCTTGAGCTTAATAACCACCTCTTCGAAACTTAATAGCTCTCGGCGAATATTCCTATTTCAACTAGATCTGTTTCGATCCCAATAACCCAGCTTCACATGTCACCTTCAACGACAAAGAAAGTCTTCGCTTAAAGACATCCTTCAGTTGCCAATCCCAAGTAGTTCTAGCAACACTTCAACGTTCTATCTTCAGCATATGGGTCTTCATCCCACAAAGTAGGTTGATATTTATATCATTTCTAACCCGTCTAATTGTTCAATTAGCTAACTACTCTTGCTCTTTGCAGATTTAACGGAACTTCAGGTATGGCACCAATAGTCATAGATCCAACAGCCGATGAGAATGAATACGATTTACAAAGCTATGCCAATTCACCAGGGTTTTTTGTTACCCCAGAAGCAAAAATCGTTCCCAGCATTGAGAAAGGGTCCCTACTAAGCACGCCTGCACCACTAGAGCTGTTGGATGAGACTGATTCCAGAATCTCCTCTCATTCTTCACCATCTCCATTTCCCAAGTTTCTTCCGAAACCATACATACCCTTGTATGCTCCCAAGCGTTTTGCGCCCCCAACTGAATTGTTGACGAGTACAAAACGTTGCAAAAAGGAGCATACCTCGGCTTTACTCTTTGAATCTTCGGGTTATGAGGGATATAATGAGCACAAGCGCTCGGATAAACCTTTAACAGAAGCGTTTTTGGGAAGCTCAGAGCCTGAAGACCAAACTGAAGTTGAGAGTCAATCCACTGCAGACTTTGGATTGGAGCCAACACCAAATTCCTCTTCTGATTCTGAGGCAAGCGAAACATCAAACTCAGCAAAGCTTCACCAAAAACCTAAATCTGGCAACGAAAGCAATGAAAGCGAGATATATACTACCGAATGGGTTGGTCAAATTACCAGTGCTGTTTTTAAGAGGCAATTGATGAAAGTTGATGAAGCTGGTTCTCTAAAAGTGGAAGCAGATGATGAAGATCTACAAGTAGTGATCAGTTCTGCATCTGGTGTGGAGAAAGACGACTCAGAAAGCATTGATCCACCAAAAGAAGCTATGCTTGATGGAGTCGCAACCTGCTATGACCAGAAGAAGAACAGAACTGGGTATGACTCCGCTCAGATTGCCGGACGCGGTTTCCGGGAGGGAGACTTCGTTGAAATTGATGATGAAGTGGATGAGCTGTCTTACGGCAGAATCCAATACTTTTTTGAAAAAAACGAGGAAAAAATGGCTCATGTAAGACGGTTCCAAGAGGGAGCCAGTACCGTGCTAGGTGAGACGGCAGGTCTAAGCGAACTTTTTCTAGTTACGCAGTGTGATGATGTTGAACTGGAGTTAATTGTGAGGAAAATTGAAGTTGACTTCCGCGGAAGAAAACCATCTGGTCACACTGGCGACGGCGCAATCGAAGGCGACTACAAACATAACGATAAATACTTCTACCGTCTGCATTACGAGCCAAGGGGTCCATCGACATTTCCTGTGTTTTCAGAGGCGATGAAATATGACAGCATATTTGATCCAGCAAGTACAGGTCAACAACGATGTTGGTGCTGTGAATCTCGAGAAGCAGAGAAAGCCCGACTATCTCCCAAGGTATTTGAAAATAATGAAGGCAATGACATCATTAAGTGCTTGTCTCATAATGGGATTGAATACCATTTGAATGATTTTGTGTTTTTGTCAACACCTCCAGGGGATCCTTTCGAGATTGGCGAAATAACTGAGATCAAGAAGGTAAGAGGATTCATACAGTTGCTCCATATTTTTAGCCAACCAAAACACTAACTTGAGACAGCTTCAATCTACGCCCGAAACTGAAAACAATATTCAGATTAAAGTCAAAGAGTACAGGCGGTATGATGAGTTACTCCAACGTACCTACTTCGAAGAATTTGAAAATATCGAGCGTCATGCCATCAGAGATGAAAGAAGGTTGTATTGCACAGGGGAAAAGGTTCAGCACCACTATTCCAAGCTGGAAGGTAAATGCCAAGTAAGACACTTCACGCATATCAAATCTTTGGAGAAGTTTAAGGATTCTGCGACTTTTAATTTCTGGGTAAGGGACGAGCTGAATGACCAGCACCCCAAGTGGAAAGATCCGACAGTGAACGACCTAGTACCTTTGCCGGTTGGAAGCATGAAATACTCAGAAAATTTTGAGTCCCTCAACGAAAAGCTCCAAGTTTTCAGGGAGCATGGTCGGAAGCTTCGTGGGATGGATCTGTTCGCTGGTTTAGGTGGATTCTCACTTGTTAGTTCCGTTGCATACTTCTCTTCCAAGTCACAACAGGCATCTAACATTGGACCACACAGGGTTTGGAAAAGAGCGGAGCCGTCAAAGCAGAGTGGGTAAGTTTCCAAACCTTGTGGTAATGATAAAGATGATATAATAACCTTACGAAAGGCCATTGAGATTGATATATCTGCTGCCAAGACTCTCGAGCATAATAAGCCGAAAGTCATAGTTTACAACCAGGACGCCAATGAGATGTTGAAATCTGCAATTCTCCAGCATAAAGATGGAAAGAGACTGAAACTGATTAAAGATTTACAAGGTCGGATCATGCCTGCCATGCCAATTAAGGGTGAAGTCGAGGTATGACGTTTTCACCTGTATTCTGACCAGCTATTGTTTACTGATTTTCTTCGTTCCAGATTATTTTCGGTGGCTGCCCATGTCAGAGTTTTACAACTTTGAATAGGTATAAAAAGGATGACGACCCAAGGACATTCTTAATCGCTACATATCTATCATACGTCGACTTTTACCGACCTAAATTTGTTATGCTTGAGAATGTTGAAGGGATACTTGGCCATAAAATTGGTGAGATAAAAAATGGGGTTACAAAGTCCGTACTCTTTTCTGCGCTGCACTGCATGTTATTGTACTGAAAAGGTTTAAATAGGCTTATTCTTCGCACTTTAACTTCATTGGGATATCAGGTACAGTACGCACTGCTTCAAGCAGCACACTTCGCTACCCCTCAGAACCGTGTCCGAGTGTTTTTTATTGCGGCTCTACCGGGATACGAATTGCCAAACTTTCCTCGACCTTCTCACATACCCAATGGGAGAAACCGCTCTAGTTCTAAGATGAGTCGGACAACTGGTGCGCCACATAGGCCTATTACCATTGGGGATGCAATCACAGACCTGCCTCGTTTTGACTATATCAATAAGCATGAAATTATCCCACAAACCGCGAAGCAGAAAGAAGATCGAGAACGTCGCGAAAAGAAGATGGAAATTGTTCAGTACGAGACCAGTCTTAAGCACCCGTTTGTGGGAAGACGTGTGCAGGGATATCTTTCTGAGCCGGTATCCGAATATCAGAGAAATATGAGAAACGGCGGTACAGAAGTAGTGCGGGATCATGTCACGAAGAATTTTAAGGTCAGTCTCAAATTCTCGGAGCTAATGAGCTTCTGGGTTGAATGTACTCATTATTATGAAACCTCTTTGAGATACTCCGTTAATATCTGGAATAAATAAACTAACTCTGAGTTTCTGGTCATAGAGCGCGCCAAAATACAGTCCAGAAAAGAAAATCTGGAAGTATGCGACGGTTGAGAGAATCTACAACATACCTATCACAGCAACAGGGAACAGTGATCATAAAGACCTACCCGAAGTGCTAAAGTGTTTTGCCTCGAACAGCAAATCAGCTAAGCACAAACATACTGGTAGCTATGGTCGGAGAGGTTTTCAAGATACGTTAGACATATGTCTAACTAATATGCAACCTTCAGGTCCTAATGGACGAAAACTGCACCCATCACAACACCGCCTTCTGACGGTAAGAGAATATGCGCGCTTCCAAGGGATTGAAGATTGGTTTCAGTTTGATCTGGAGAGAATAAGTGTAGCCGACGCTTATAAGCAAATCGGTAATGCTGTGCCTGTGCCTTTGGGTAAGGCTTTGGGTGACGAGCTTCTGAAGGTTTTGGTGGAGATGTTTGAAAAGGAGCAGGAGATTTTTGAGGCCAACGAAAGTGCTCAAACTTTTCCTGGGATTAGCAAAACAGAAAAACTTGAGTCCGAAGAGCAAAAGTACGAAGGAACGGAAAAGACAGAGGAAGTAAAGCCGACTACTTTCCAGTTGACGACGAAGGGCGGATCTCTTGATGATGCTATAAATCTTGATAGTGACGATGAGTAAAGGGATTTGGAACTATTGATATGGGAATTTCGCAAGCATTATTGTCTTGGTGGATGGTAACATGATATCATCCTTAATGGCTATTCAGTATTCAGACTAGATGGATCACCAAGGAGGCAGTTAGATGCCAATAAAAGAAATATACCCTCAGCAGCGGCTTTATCACGGGCCATATCTTGCTTAATGTGTTTCTGAAAACTTCTTGGTTTACCATCTTACTAGTTTTCATGCTCCTTGTCTTTTCAGGTTCTGCTTAAGACAGAATCCTGCTCGCTTAACAACGGACGGAGAACCAAAATTTCAGGACCACCCTCCATTGTATCATGATATTCATTCTCACCCAATGGCGACAGTGAGGCCGGTGTGCTGTAATTGGTTACTTGTTTAGTTGTTTAGTTGTTTAGTTACTTAGTGCTTCGACACAGACGTTAGCTGGGTAGAAAGTATGATTATGTAAGGGCATGTTCATTAGCCAAGTTAAGTGATTGATTGGCTTTAGTAGAGTGAGCTATTCACAGGGAGTCAAGTGGTAGTGCCGAATTCTACTAAAGGTATTCTAGTTTCTAAAGGTGGAATAGACTTCGGATTGCTCCCAGGAGCCTCCTGTACCTCCTCAGCCTCTCTTGAAATAGGGGCTCGGTAAAAAAAATCGGACACTCCCGGAGCTATACCGAATTCTTCCAAGTATTTTGTCTAACCTATTTCTAAACTAGCGCCGGACCAGTATGTAAGCGATTCTTGGAACATCAATCAATCAACTTCAGATCCTTTATATTCTTATCGACGTCCAGAACATAACCCTCTTATCCCAGTATTCCTTCAGAATCATTTTTTGCTCTGATGATTATCAATTCAGCAGACCGCTGATGGTGATGTCAAACGCTGGAGCACGGTCTCAGAACTCGAAAGCGATGTCCTCCGGAGAAGCTGGTCATGTGCCGCCACCTCCTTACCAAGACTCTCCACCAGAATCACCCAGTTTAAGAGCGCAGTACATGAACGGCCACCCTGAATTCCATCTGTCTGTCCAAGAAATAAATCAGCTCCCGTCTCCATCTCCTTCTCCTTCTCCTCGAAGCTCTAGTCCGTCATTGGTGGTTACAGACAACTCTAATGCAGAATGGAATGGGACGCTGTCCAATCTCCCCGATGGCAACAAACACTCAACATCATTCGAGAAGGCCTTTGTACGTGTTATTGAAAACGAGGAAGGGGAGTTGTCTTCACCTCCACAAATATCAAAGATATTACCAGCACATGAGCTGCATGATATCCCTGAAGAAAAAGTGAAACGAAAACCGAGCAAACTCTCAGTGAACAAGCCAAATGTTGATGACAAGACCTTGAAGTTATCTCCTTCTCAAATCCACAATTTAACATCTCAACCCGAGTCACTGCCCATCACATCGCCAAGACGTCCATCTGCAGGCCAGCAGACATCACCACAACCATTTCCGCACTTAGACCGGAAACGGTCGACTTCTGATTTCCTAGTGCCAGAAGACCACATACGTACGGATCGGGCACGTAGCCACACCACTTCAAGCTCACCGCGAGAATTTACTGGAGAACGATGGTCAAAAATAGAGGAACCTTCTAGTAATCTAGTCAATAGAAGACCTGGCATATCGTCCAGACCTATCTCTACCCCGCCCACACCAAGCAACCGCTCGAGCTCTTATGGAAAGGGGACTCCCAATCCTATCTCTCCACGGCGGAAACCAGTCAGCACTGGAGTACGCCCCGATCATCTGGAACTGAACACAACAGTCAAACCAGTTCCCAATGGCACAATCAGATCCTCTGTTCCACCCGAGCTGCCATCGCCAATGCCGTCTTCAATACCCCTTCCGCCCATGTCCATACCCACCTACTTGCAACTCGAGCTTTCTGCATCGAGGCCATCACCCCTGTATATATACCGATCCGCTAGTAGCGACTTTCCTTACGAATCTTCGAGGATTAAATTTGAGCGGCTTTTAAATTTTCTATTACTGCCTCCCCAACTAGAGCAAGTACTCTATTTCGGGTCGTTGGCATGTTTAGATGCTTGGTTGTATACATTTACCATTCTTCCTCTACGGTTCGTCAAAGCCCTTTTTGTCTTAATACAGTGGTGGGGTCAGGTGCTTGCGAAAGAAGCACGTTTCATTTTGGGGTTCATCTATCATGGAACAGGACGTATGTGGCATCGTCGTCAGGGGAGACAGGGGGGTCTAGATTCTACTTCAAGATCTCGAAGCGTTTCTCGGTCGAATCGACCACCAATTTCAACAGCTCCTTCCTTCCAAGTGCCAAATGGCCGACAAATAGATGCAACAAACTCCAAAAGCTTCGTTGAGCAATTGAAGAATGAAGTGGAACGCAGGCCGCATCAGGGATGGGGTCGCCGGCACCGACGTCAAAAATCTCAGCCTTCGTCTTTATCTTCGCATCATAAGGCAGATCTTCTTCAGGGAGCTGTGATCATTTTCAGTTGTCTTATTCTGTTGAAGCTCGATGCAAGCAGGATGTATCACAGTATCAGAGGCCAGGCTGCAATCAAGCTATACGTGATTTATAACGTGCTTGAGGTGCGTTATATTGTCTGCAGTCTGCTCTCTTATAGCTACTAACCCACTCTAGGTATGTGACAGGCTTTTTTCAGCCCTTGGTCAAGATATTTTCGAGTGCCTCTTCTCCGACGAAACACTCGAGCGGAATACATATGGCCGAAGCAAAATTCTGAGACCGCTTGGGATGTTTATTCTTGCCCTGATTTATAATGTTATCCATGCAGCCGCGCTGTTCTACCAAGTAATCACTTTGAATGTTGCAGTCAACTCATACTCAAATGCTCTCTTGACACTTCTCATGTCCAACCAGTTTGTCGAGATCAAATCAACTGTATTCAAGAAATTCGAGAAGGACAATCTCTTTCAACTTACCTGCGCCGATGTCGTCGAACGATTCCAACTCTGGCTGATGTTGATGATTATCGTGATGCGCAACATCGTTGAAGTAGGAGGTTTGAGCGCTCTAGACAGTGCCAAGGTAGTCGCAGACGAGGTTGTCAAGAATGCCCCAATCCGAAGTAATTCCATGCTACCAAACAGTTTTCAGATCCTGCCGAGCTGGTCTGGTGAAGTCCTATCGCCATTCTTGATCGTACTTGGAAGTGAAATGCTAGTGGACTGGGTCAAGCATTCGTATATTAGCAAGTTCAATAGTGTGAAGCCGGCTGTATACCAACGATTTCTTGACATACTGGCCAAGGACTATTATACGAACGTAAGTGTCAATCCAATTTAGGCGTGTGCAAGTACTAATTCTGCAGGCATTTGTAAATCAAAACCTCATCAAGCGTCTCGGGCTTCCTGTTATCCCATTGTCATGCCTCTTTATCCGAGCTTCTGTCCAAACATATCACATGTTCCTTGCCACGCATATGCCACCTCCTATTCCATCTACCGCAACAGCCCTATCTCTTGAAAACGCTCCCACACCTGTCACAACAGCCGCACTCGAACACTTCGATACCCTCATCCGTTCAGCCCTTGGCCGATCTGCCTTCGGAGTCCCAGACCCCACAGCCTCAGGGCCATGGTATCTTCCCACCGCTGATGATGCCATAGCAGCATTAACAATGCTCATTTTCTTCCTTGGGGCCTTCCTTGTTCTTCTCGCCTGCAAGCTTGTTCTTGGAATGCTTCTCCTAAAGTTTGCACGTAACCGATATTCTAGCATGAAGAAGAGGGAGAATATGTCTTATGATACTGGGGGGAAGCGAGTTGGTGGATGGGGCACTATAGAAGTTGACGACGATAAGAAGAGATGGATTTATGATGACGATCCGGAGGCCTATAAGAAATTGAGGGAAAGGGATGCTAAGATGAAGGAGAAAGCGGAAAAGGGTGGAAGCGGGATGGAGTTTGCAAAGATAAGCCGTTATGAGATGTCTGCTAAGAGGATATGGTAGTCCCTGTATTCAGCTGTACTGCTGCGCACATTTTAGCTGCAGACATATCAGTATTATCCAAGTTGACCATATTTGCTGGGGCTTTGGTATAAGTGGTCTCGACCAGGAACTTGCATTTGTTGATATGAACAGACTCAGGGGATTCTTTTAGGTGCTTCCTCAGACAACTACCATGTCCTCAAGGGAGCACGCGATCTCAGCATATCATTTCTGTGGATCCTTACCAATATGCATTTCAGGCCACCAGCAGTTCATTTCCATTGCTCGAAATAGGCGGGGGCAAAAGCAAGCGCAGCAGCCCTCCGTCTATCACATCGTTCCTCATGAACTTTCCCCCAAGTATCTGTGCCTTTTAAAATGGAGCAGGCCTGAGAATATTTGTCATTAAGTACAGTCCTGTCTTGGCGGGCGGTGGTGCCGGAGGATGGCGACCTATGGCTCTGAATGGATGAGGTACTTGTCAGTGCAGAAACTGTCAGCCTGTGGCTCTTCGCACAACACTTGTAACCATCGACTCCCGTCACTCCAGGTAGAGGCAAACAGTAAGACAAATGCCAGCTTCTCTTTTCTGGGACTGGCAAATATCCCTGGAGGTGATGTTGGTGGAGGGTGGAAGCAGAACTGTAGTATTGAGGTGATTCCTGGCACTGAAAGCAGAGGGGGTGAAGAAGGGGTGAGTATCTCGGTGGCCCGAATCAACTCTATAGGCTGCAGAGCTAGCTGTGAACATGCTCGACGGTGGTCCCTGCTCCTCTGCTCCTGCTCCTGTTCCTGTTCTTGTCGCTCCTTCTTCTGTCAGTCTGGTCCCGCCAAGCCTACCTATGGGCCTGCTCATGCCGTGCCTTCCCAGCTTAGTCTCGTTGGGGAGGAAAGCAGAGGCACTAGAGCCAACAAACCCCCTCTTTCTTTTCCTCTCAGATTCTTCTTCTTCTTCTTCTCTTCTTCATCCTATACATCAATCACCAATCACCAATCAACAACGACAATCATTCTTGATTGCAAACCCATTGCTGTAACATCCATCATCCCATACAACACTTACTATCGTATTACATCTTCATGCTTCAAACATCTCCATATTTAAACGGCAACAGCATGTTGACTCTGAAGAAGGCCACCCTTCTGCTTATAGCCCTTGCTGGTGCGTGCATCGCAGCACCTGTGGAGCCTACCGAAGAGGTTTCTGTTACCACCCAAGCTATTGAAGTTCGTGCAACGGTAAGTGATCCTCTACCTTCCACCATTAATGTCTATATAGCTGACAGGAGGGTCAATAGCCCCAATCTTTCATTCTATCGCCCATACCACTGCCGGAGGCTCTTGACGAAGCAGGCACAAATTCCAGCAACTGGTTCCAAAATCAGACATACATGAACGCCCAAGGTGTTATTACTGCTAATATCACTGAGGCTGCTAGATTCATCTTCATCGGTGCTGATGACCAGAAGCTCGAACTGGTTGTCGAAAACAACAGGTCTTTGAGGTTCGGCGTCGACGCTGCCCTATTTAACAAGGTTGTCCTCCAGTTCTTTCAACCAATTCAGAACAGCCAAAATCAACTTGAGTCTCGGGAAAACAACCTTCAGTTGGCAGAAGCTGAATGCCAAGAAACCTGTGAGTTGCTCATTCCCATTCAGCCTTCTTTTCTCTCCTCGATGCTCCCTTTTATTCCTCTGATCCTTCCGCTCCCTGGATGTCCCCGCTATTTCAGCCTCTTCAAGTATGCATTTGGAACTGTGTTGCTAACCAAGTCACAGGTAATCGCACCTCTGGGTCAATGCAGTGCTCGAAATGTAAAGGCGAGTCGCAGATCACCCAAGGCTTTTCGTTCCTGACCGACGACTCCGATTTGAGTTATTACCAGCGGGCTCTTTCCGTTAACTTTCGTGAGGAGACGGACAACTCATTGAAGGCCCGCGATTTCCCATGTGCCCCAGAAGCGACGATGTGCTATTCAGACCATCATTGTTTATCAGAATGGCTCGGTATACGCTGCAATACGAAATGTTAGTAATACTCAATCCATCTCCACATTCCCAATCACTTGACATGACACTAACTGCAACAGGTGGTGGTCCATACAAAATCGGTAACATCTATGAGCCTGGAGAACAGTATGGGCACGTTACAGGCTGTTACTACACTGAATATGGTCGAACCTGGATCCATTGTACCTGCTTTGAGACCCCCGTTCGAAGTGTCAATGAAGAGCCCAAAGCCATCAGTCAACCGGATACTTCTTCCTCTATCGATGATGACTTTGTTCCCGTCGCTACTCGTAGCGAGAATGCACAACCAGATTTAGATTTCGAGCCAGGTACCTTCCTCACTTGGACAAACGAGAAATTCGTGGTAGTAGAGAATGACATTGTGATGTCATCTCCTGTAGCCGGGTTTTGTGTCGAGGGAATGGGCCAGCCTGGGTTTCAAGTCAATGTAGTTTCCCCCGTTGCTGACGAGGATATTTACAAGTCTTGTATCGAAGTCTGCCTCTCCCCAACCTTCATTTAGGTAGAAATCAAGGAGCTGATTTGAGGGAAAGGGTCGTTGGGGTGGATCAGAAAGGTTTCCTTTGCAATGCTTGGGCGTTATTCAACGCCATGGTAAAAAGAGCCATAGAGTCGGTCAGACGTAATTTTATTAGGAGTAGACTCAATTTATGACTTTTCCATCAAAGATATTCAAGTGGACAGATCCGACAGTGTGACGGCTCTTCTTGAATCTTTCAATCAATTGTCTGTTTGATCACCACCAACAGTAGGGAAGAGCTGGGTGTAATCTCTGGCCCCGCTAGTGGAATTCCACCGAGCCACAAGCAGGGTGCACAGCCATCTCTTCGTAATTCGGTTTTAACTTTCTCGATCAAAGCTTAGCTAAGTTCATTTGAGACAGCTACTAATGGACCAAGATAGACAGAGCCAAATTATGAATTTCTTATCCCTTCTGAGGTAAAGCTCAACACCCTCCAACTAAATTTGAATTCACTGAAGACTTGCTTCATCTTATATACCTGGCTTCCATCCCCGATCCCTGAGATCAAGCAATGTTCAATTCACGCCTACTTGGCATGCTTTGCTGTGACGGTATGAGGAGTGGTAGATTGAAATGGTGCCCTGTTGTGATCTTTCAGTGACCCCTTCGCTCGCAGCCGCCTGCCAACCCAAGAGCTTTGCTCCGGATGGTATGACCTTCAATTCTTCATGCCCTGCTTAGCCCAAGAAGAGCATGCTTCCTCTCCTGGTAGCCTCCGTTCATTGACATGCCATGCGACTTGTCATCAGATTCATAGAGCGAGTAACCAACAACAGCACTCAAGTATGACCTCCGCCCGTAATCCCATCCCTACCCACGTTCTCCCAAAACCGCCTGAGCCCCAAAACCTTGGCTCGAGTCGGCATCTCCTTCTCACCTCCCCTTCTCAAGGCACCAGCACCCCATCTTGACGAGCTCCCTTCCCCATTTCCCCTCATTGAAAATCGTCTAGCAATACGTCTCACATCCGGTTTCCCATTCCCTTCTTCCCCTACTACATCAGGTAAGGCAGCTCTTTTAGATCTCCATTCCTCAATCCTATGTCTTAACATATCCTTAACACGTTCTTTCTCAACCCGCCGTTTCGTCTCGATAAGACTAGGTGCCAAATAGGTCGTCTCAGATGGTAAGACTCCTTTTTCTACTAATGTTGATTGTGATGGTCGTCGTGAAATCGCGCGGTTTAGCTTTATCTTAATGAGGTTGCGTGAGAGGGCTCGGCTTGCGAGTGTGGTGCGTGTTAGGTAGATTCGTAGGTTTAATAGAGTGGAGAGCGGTGGTCGTTGAGTTAGTAGTGGGGTTAGGAGGGAGGGTACGCGATGTAGTCGGTGCAGATGGAGGAGGGGATCCAGGGCTAGGCGTCGGAACGTGTGGGTTGTGCGGCTCAGGGAGAGGAGGGTTGGTATATCGGTGTCTAGGTTTGAGAGGATTTGGAGCAGGATTTCGGAGGGGAGGTCGGAGAGCGTAAGGGTTGTTATTTGGGCTGGTGTTGTTGGTGTTGGGGGTTGGTAAGGTGGGAAGATGGAGGGGTTGCCTGATAGTGAGGAGCCGTGGTGGGGGCGGATTGAGAGTTCCATATTTTGGTGCTGTGTTGTGGTTTGAGGACAAGAAGTGGAAGTGTTGTGAAGAGGAGGAGGAGGAGGAGAGGGAGAGGAAGAGGAAGATATACTCCCGGTGTTGGGTTGACTGACTCCTTATGTTGTAGTCGTTGTAGTTGTGGCAGTGCGATGCTACTTGCTGTACCTATGAGGACCTGGGGTCAGGGGATTGGCTTACACGTGATTGACTTCAGGGGGGTTCGTGACAATGATGAAACATCTCTTTCCACCAGTCTAACTCCTCCTTTCCCTCCATTATTCTGTGCTTCAGCAGCAGCAGCTGGTGCAAAAACAAAAACAACAAGGTATCGTTTTTCATTGTGATAAGGTAGAAAGATATCCAATACAAGATTCTCGCGGGGTAGAGAATTTAATTTAAGCTGACGACAGTGGGTGGCACCCGTGCTGTGGAAAGTCAATTACATCACCAGGCCAGCAAGGACATGCCAATTCCGGAGTGGTCAAGGATACTTCGTGCTTCACTTTAGCCAAATCATCCGGCAAGTTCTATTAGTGGTGGGGGCTTGGAGTGAAATATATATGACTGCCTTGTGTTAGAATAATCGACGGCGAAATTTTTTAAATATGGCCAGCAGTAGGATAACTCGAAACGGAAATCCTCTGCTGCCCTGGTGCTTCCAGCGAAGCCAGAGACCCGTGAACTTGGAGAAGGGGTATCCTACCATGCCCTTCTGGGATAATATTCTGCTTCCGATCCCAGACTCTAGATGCCAATGTATGTTGTTATTTCGAGGTTTTCCCAAGCCGGCTATTCTATGGATGGCTGAATGAAGTGGACCCCTAAGCTCGGCCATCCTTTATGATAATCACAATATGTAAGTCCGCAGACGCTGAGCATCATCTTTACTATGTCGTTCTCGGGGAGGCGATAAAGGCCTCTACGGTGGATTGCCAAACGTGTAAGCGGGGGCCATCCTGCTCTCTTCCGTATATAATCCACGAGAGTGTCGTAACTAAGTTCTGACCCAAGTACAAAATATCACACTTTGGAATGATGTACGTCTGGAGTCAACGAGATAGCGGGTGATTTTCGTTCCAAAGACATTATTACCAACATCATTGGAAAAAGTGTGATGTTGCTTCGCATGAACCATGTTTGAGTAAGTTGTTGATCAAAGTTTTTGCATTTAATTAAGATTCAGTGTTGTTGCGGGTTGGAATGGAAAAGTGGAAAATGTAAGCAACTCTTACGCAAGCGCAAAGCCAGGTGAATTTATTTTCATTTTATCTTCTTTTGGTTTCTGCATTCGAAATCTTAATTACCCTGCGATTATATATGTTTTCGGTGCATTAAATACAACATTCACACGCTTATCTACAGCTTTTGTTTCTACGGCAGAATACTCTGGTTTGTTGCGAGTGTGAAAGTAGGACTAAACGATCTTAATAAGTGTTAGATGAATACTATAGTAGCTGATTGTAGTCTAACTATCTAAGTATCCTTGAATGCCACTAACTTGGTCAACTTCAACGTAGGTCCAGTTATGACGAGCGCCTACGACCCAAATATTCTTGTATGCTTTGCCTTTTCCGACCTGGGTAATGCATCTTATTTTCATATGTATTTCCTAGATCTTATGCCTCAATTCTCGTGATAGGTCGCGTCCTGTAGTTGTCAGCAAATTGCATTTCCCATTAGAAGAACTGCGACACATGGAGACAATTGAGACTTCTCCGTAGTTTGTTCTAAGCGATGTACCACTTCCATGGCGCACCTGGCAGTTGGGCAAGACTGCCAGTTCGAATGCTCGTTGCTATGAATTCGGCAATGCAACTAGGTAAGCGAGTTAGTAGCTTTCAATCAGTACAAGAAAGTGGCTGTAAAGCTTACATTCTGGTCAATGTTATTGGTAGAGAAGTCGATTTTATCAATATTTCTGTTACTGCCGTAACTTTAGCCTTGGAATGAATCGAATCTCCAATGCTGTTGTGGTGGATAAGGAAGGGGAAGAGAGGAAATAAAAAAGGATTTGTGCGACTAGTGAGCGGGAGGCTAGCTTAACTTCGGCGAATTTTAATTTCTATTATATAATTATCTGCAATAATTCTTATATTCAACCAATCTCTACGCATTGTTGGGTACTTAAGTTAGATAGGTAAATTCTCCATCACAGATTCATTGCTAATTTAGCGAGCGGCATTGAAAGCATTGCACTCCTAAATGAGTCATTATAGATAAGATTTGGTTTGCATAATGATTATGGCAAAATCTTAAGACTATTGTGATTAACCGTAGCAATATGTACAACTCTATTTGGAATACTTACTTAACCTAGCAAGCAGGCAAGCAAGTAGCATTTGGGAGTCTTGTTTAACCTGTTTACGCTGCACAGAAAAGTGAGGCGAGCAAACAAGACCTGCCAAAAAAAAAAGCCAAACTGTAGAAGTCCAAAAAAAGAGCCATTATATAGCTGAAAAGAGTAAGAATAGATATTGAGAGTAGCAAATCAACCCTAAAGAGGAGAATTTCTCCTCATTTTTTCCGCCAATTTTCTCGTAAGAGGAGATGGGCTTCCAGGCGGAGGACCCAAACCCGATTGTTAGTCCGTTTTTTGAATGCCCTAATTGTGGTTTCTTTGCTAAAGTGAGCTCTGGATCCCACCGCTAGGGACAAATTCATTGAGAAGGACGTTGATATTTTAATATTTAAGTGCTTCTGAGTTATATAGCTCGCTTAAGCCCCTTAATGCTTCGTTTAGTTGCCAAGACAAACGTTATGTTTACCTATCTACTGTCTAGATAAAAGGGATTGCTTCAACGGTAGAATTATCTTGGCCTTTTGATTGTCTTGCACAAGATTACGAACCATTATTGTTGTGATACTAGACCTCCTGTCCATGTCTCGCGATGTTGCTTGGGTAATTAGGCAGCAGCATTGCTACAGGTCACTACGCGCGAGCCAACCTCTTTTAGATGAAATTGCAGAAGAGTTGAAATGTATTCTAAACCATCTTTCATGGCAAAAGCAACGAATCCTCAAAGCCCCTTTCCTACCTCTCAATTTGCTAACTCCCTTGGAAATGTTCCCTTCGCAGGAAACAAAAGTCACTCTCATTAGCAAAAGGTAAGTCACAATATGTCCTATCCCAATAAAACTGTCATGTGATCTTGATTCAAGAATGCTCATACCTTTCCCAGCTCCCCACAATGTCCTACAAACTCTACAAAATAGAACATGTCGGCGGCCCCAGGAACCACGTGCGAATATTTGTTGAAACAGACGAAAAACTAGATGGCATCGCAAGCGGGCAAATCTACCACGTAACGGGCACGATCCTCGTGGGAATGATATATGAAACCCGGCGTGAAAAGTGTCCAGAGTTTGATGAAACATATGTACCTGGCTCAAAGAAATGGATTGGTGAGATTAGGAAAGAGGATTTGGGGAAGCTAGATCAAGCTTGTAAAGAGGTGGAGCCTCCAGGAGCGCAGTTGAAGCTTAATGGGCAGCGTAAAGATCCTTCGACACCGATTAGGAGATGTAGGGAATGGGTTGAGGAGGTTTTGGAGAAGGTTATTGGGGAGGGGTTGGTTTTTGGAGGGGAAAGTATTTGATATGGTAAGATTACGTAGTTGGGTGGAAAACTGGTTGCTGTTTTGGTATTCTTATCATGTCCAAAGTTGGAATACCTTGAGTTTATAACCTACCTCAAGGTTTTTTACCCTAATGACTTTTTGCGAATCATTCCTTTTTGTGAACGATGCTACGAAAGGGAGAACGAAGTTTATTTGGCCCTTGCAAAGAACTTTCTGAACAGTAAAAATGTATCCTATTACTCTAACATTATACTAATTTACAATCATTACACGCACT
>JAJONI010000917.1:0-16702 GCA_022190145.1 Pezicula rhizophila
AATTTATATCAAGCCAAGTGACTAAAGATAATCAAGTTCCTTGAGTAAATTATCTAATTTAAACATTCTACTTTTTCTTCTTCTAATTTCCATAGATATTGCTCTAATGAAAATGATCTCTTGAAAGCAATTCGAACAGTATTCTTAGTCAAATTGCCTTCCACCTGCCTCGAGTTCACACAGCCTAGTGATTCCTCCCCCAACCCAACAGCGTTAATAACCGAGGTAATTAGAAAGACAACACTGGGCAAGTAACCTTTACAGTATCTCAGCTGAGATGTAGACTTCCCTGAGAGTAAACATCTCACTATAACTTAGGCCGAAGGTTGAAGTCCTAGGTTTGAATTTAGACTTCTCCATTCTGGAGCTTAAAATATGCTATTGCTAGATCTCGAGAACCTTTGGCTATCAACTTCATGCATAATTACGACCGTCATAGTAGTGAATGCCGAAGAGTTTTGCCACCACTTTAAGTGAATGTTTCTTCAGCGTGACGAAGGAACTATTAAGTAAGGCGTGGAAAGTCGGATTCTGGATGGAAATAGCAAGATTATATGTACTTAACAATACCGTACAAAGTCGCTTCGTAAGACGTTATTTTGACTAGGGCTACGTTACGTTGCAGATGTAAGGCATCATAATGTATTGCGGCACTAACGTGCATCTTAAATGCGTTGAGGTAGCACTGATAGGGAGAACATACTGTGTTCAACACTGTGTTCGAGAAAACTGTAATGCTCTCAAAGCCCTAACACTGCGAAGCCTGTTAACGTCAATTTTTTTACTCACTCAACTCTACCGTGCTTTCTCTCAAGCTGGTTGTTGAAGCAGACTGAATGTTAATATTCAAGAGGTATTCTAAACCAACGCATCATATCCAAAAGCCCATCTGGCGATAAGCAACATCGAGATTTCGTCTTAGCACCAGTCTTAGAGGCCTTTATTAATGTAGTTATAAAGCATGGAAGGGCATTGGTTTAAATATAGCTTCCTGGTGCGGCTTAACTCCTATCCTTATGCATCTCCAGTTATTGATATTGATATAACTCTCCTACCGTGTAAAGCATTTGGCTTAGACGGGCTCGGCCTTCGACAATCTTGTAGGCAAGCAAGTCTCCATCTCATAAATAGCTTGGCGTCACGATAGATGAGATCACGACGATCACTTTCTAGGTCGCTCCGTGTGCTTATAAGTGCCCTGTGCTTCGTACTCTATTTGCAAGAAGCGTTCGTGATGATGATACCACGTGAACCCTGATGCATAACTTACTTTATACTGCTTGATAAGTCCAGCGCATCCAGTCCAGCCTTTTCACCTCAGTACTGTACCAAAAATCCCTTCCATTTCCCGAGCGTTGTTTCGGCGAGTCGTGGAGTTTCAGGGTTTCACTCTCGCGAGTGAACGCTTTGAAGCTCGGAACTCAGTCAACGCGAAGCATAAAAGCGAACGAACTTTGCCTGCGAAGTTTAGCACAGCACAGGTCGAATCATCACTGATGGGTAAACCCGCGCAATTGAGAGGACTTTCCACTGCCATCCCAATGCCATAGAGCCTTAACATGGTTTGTGGGACAAGAGCGACAATCATCATGCCTCCTGCCGGTCAACAAGCCTTGCCAGGCGGGAAAAGGGTGCTTGGCAAGAGTCTCTTGGCGCTCAAGAACCGTTGACGGGGTCCTCGTGCTCCTGGGTCAGGGTTCACAAGCAATAATACAGTACGGTACCTAAGGTACCTACCTACCTGCGAGTAATAAATAAAAACCAGCAAAACAACATGTATCGAAGAGATCCATGGTAAAATATAAAATAAAATGAAATAAAATAAAATCAAGGCGAATATCGTCCTCTCATAAATGTAGTGATGATAGTGGTCGATGGGAACAGAGATAGGAGAAGAATCAAATCAATGGGAAAATCACCATTCAATCTCGAGTGTCCAGTGCATTTAAACTCTATTTTACCGAAGAGGCGGCGCTGGAAGGAGGAAGACTCGACACTCCAGAGTGTCTCAGGTCGACAATCAAAACGCCCATCACCAAACCAAAGCCCAAACCTGCCTCAAATAAACTTGAGTGCCCAGCCGGAAGATTGTCTTGTCATCCAAGCCCTATTCGACGTACTGTACTGCTGTAGAATTCAACACTGTGAAATCGCATTCTTTCGGTCTCTGCGCCCCTCCGAATAACCTCATCTCACGATAGGCCATGTGGAATCACGACAAGTGAACTGGGACGCCACGATCATTGTTGACCGGCGGCAGGGCTGCAACGACTTCAATATGGACCGAAGGCAGATCTGGAACTTTCCCACCGCCGACACGACCTCGTCGGCCACGAAGGCGCATTGTACGCCATTTACCCTCCCCTCGAATGGAGTCATCGAACTCGCAGCATCTTCAGCCATCACGCTCACTTCGAACGCTGTTTTTAAACCTGAATGCACTGGTACGAGCGATAGCATACTCATTCTCACCAACGCAAACTCTCACACTTCCACCCTGACCGACTTTCGCGATCCGTTCTATGCCTCGACTCTCCCCGAATGCTACGCGCTGGCTGCAACGACCGTGATAGCATACATGCTTGTCATTATGCTCCTAATAACTCCTAGAACATTCTTAATAGAGGGTGCTGTGGTTTTGGGACGACGTGGTTTTACGAATGGACCCTCAGGAAGCGATGCTGGAATTGGTATTGGGGGTCGACCATGGCTGCAAAAGGTAGCAGCCGCGACTGTCGCAATATCTCTCACGATTGCCACAGCAGATACCCTTCGTGTCGCAGAGCAGCAGTATAACCAGGGCTTCCAAGACGCAACAGCACTGCAAAATGCGGTCGAAGATGGGACCGAACTTAAGGTTATTCGCGTCATATCCGATACTTTCCTCTGGTTAGCACAGGCCCAGACGCTGATAAGGCTCTTCCCACGACAACGAGAGAAAATCATCATCAAATGGACAGCATTTGCACTCATTACACTCGATGTCTTATTTGGTATTCTCAACAACTTTGTCTACGAAGGTAGCAACCGCCCTCAGAGTTTCGTGGATGCTGTCCCTGCCCTTGCTTATCTCTTTCAACTCGCGCTGAGTCTTCTGTATTGCGCCTGGGTTGTGTACTACGCCATTACCAAAAAGAGGTACGCCTTTTATCACCCACAGATGCGGAATATATGTCTCGTTGCTCTGTTGTCACTTGTATCGGTCCTAGTACCGGTTGTTTTCTTTGTGTTAGATATTTCGAAGCCGACGCTCGCCGGCTGGGGTGATTATGTGCGCTGGGTCGGCGCTGCGGCGGCCAGTGTTGTGGTCTGGGAATGGGTAGAAAGAATTGAAGCTCTTGAAAGGAATGATAGAAAGGACGGTGTTTTAGGCAGGGAGGTTTTTGATGGTGACGAGATGCTCGAGGTTACACCTTCCTCAGAGCGTAATTGGTCACATCAGTTCCAGAATCGTAAGAGCGGCGATGGAGGAGGTGGCATTACTACCGGTTCTAACGGACGATGGCCAGCTATGGCCGGTCTCGCAAGTCGCTACAGGGCGAAATTTAGCGGTGATGTGGAAGCAGGCGGTGTTCGAGGCGCTGCAACAAGAGACCCTACATCTGAACAACAAACAAATGGTTCTCGGCCTCCGCTGTGGCCTAGTCGACCAGCAGCGGTCGCAACTCCGGTCAGCAGAACAGACACGGCCAGTGCTGAAAGTACCGTATACGCCATTCGATATCATCCTATCAGCGAAGCAACACCATCAATTAGGCAGAGCATGAGACGGCCGCCAGCTGTGACAAGCGACAATATGGAAATCACAGAATCTAGAGATGCTGATGTCGACTCTATCGCTGGGAAGTCAGCCGCAATCATTGAACACCCTACCAACATGATAAAATCAAAAAATACAACAGACACTGTAGATGAAGACACTACTAAGACAGAGCAAAGGCCGCATGCATGGCAAGCACTGGCCAAAGCGAATCCTTTCAAGCGACGAGTCCAGGGACCCCCTCCTGAGGTTTCAGCGCACACTGTGAAGCCACAGATACCAGCAAATAGCCAGCTAGTGTCGAACTTAAACCGGTGGGATGTTCGTACAAGGCTAGAGGAGTTTGCAGCTGCTCAAGCAGACAAAATGAAGGAAAAGAACAGGCAAGCTGTGAATACCGAACCTCTACCTATTACTGTCATTCCTGCACCTCCACGAAGACGAAATGCGGAAGCATACTTGGAGGAGCTTGAGAATGAGGAACGGGAGCGCCTGGCGCCTGCGAGATCAGTCACCACAACTGAGATGCCACTGACAGGTACAACTTTTACCAGGTCCCAGAGCCCTGGAGAGAGTCCCATGCGGACCCGTACTCCATATACTCCAGACATCATCAATCAGCAGTCGGTTTCCCACCGTGGAAGCATTTCGTTTGTAACCCCTGAGCGCCGCAATGGCGAGCAGCCTACTTTGAACGTGTCTCAGAGCAGCCCTGCCTCGCCGCAGCCCGCACCTTTGCTACCCACGATCAGTATCCCAGCTCCTCCCCGGCGGCCTCGGAATGATGAGGAATAATTGTGTCTTGTACTGTTTTTAATATCACATCTATTTTAAGCGTGGGCGTTTGGGGTTTACATATTGATCTAAAAGTTGGGAGGCACTCGTGGTCTGGAGATCTTTAGGTGGGGTGTATTGGGTATATATGCATTGTCGGAACTCATTACGGATAGGGAGAAAGGATGTGTCGACCATGAATGGTGACCTTATCTATTGTAATCTGGGAACATTTGGATGAGTCTTATGACTGCAGTACTGTCTGCATATGATAAAGCTAGGTAGCCACCATAGCAGGAATGGATGCCAGTAGAATACCTTAGATGATGTTATACTACTGTTATCTTCTTTTGGTACATCGGACTTAGGTTTTGATAGGTACCTTTTGCGTACATGGCATTCTGAGGTGAAATTTGAAGTTGGTGAATTGAAGGCTGAACATTGTCTCCCGCGGCTCTGCGCTTTCATAAGCACCGGAACAACTCCAAAGCCCGGCCGACTTTACGAGCAAGGGCCCTTGTTAATCAAATCCATTATCGCCGACCTTTAATTTCACTCGTTGGGAAAGTTTTATGGCTGATGAACATCCAGTTTGCTTCAAGTCTGCTTCGCTGTCCATAGGCCTTATTGCGAATCTACAACCGCTCTCCTTTCTTCCTAAAGCACAACGTTTGATTCTATTTTGACCCCGCCAGACATGCCTACAACTGAGGCTTTCCCATTGCTCTCGAATGGCGATCAATTGAAGCCTCTGAAAGCAAATGGCACATACGACGGTCCGCGGATTCGCAGAAAATCTAGCGGATTGGGAGGAGAGATCAGAGCTGGAGATACCGGAGCACCAGCAATGGCAACATTCGATGTGCGACCACCATCGCCTGGCATGATGAAGGTTCGTGCCGTCGGGGACCTACTAATATGACATAGCTGACCCCTTTACGCAGTTACAGCACGAGAAAGATCGAAAGAAGCCCTTCTCTAAAAGACGGAAAGCAAGGACCATGCTACAAAGATGGAAAAACTATGCGCTGAAGCATACCTATGTTGTTCCACTAGTAATAATCTGCATCTTCGCCGCTTTATATGCCATCAACCCACGAGAATCGAATCCCATCCATTACTTCATATTTCTCTCCTACCCCATACCGCCAGATCCTGGTGCCGAACCGGGTACACCAATTCAGTATGGAAAAGGACGAAAGGACTTTGCATTTGTTACATTCTACATCGTTGTACTCTCCTTTACTCGAGAATTTATCATGCAGAAAGCCCTCCGACCATTGGCACGGCGAAGTGGACTGAAAAGTCGCGCGAAACAGTCGAGATTTATGGAGCAGATGTACACTGCTATTTATTTTGGCTTTTTAGGTCCTGCAGGCATGTATGTTATGAGCCGTACACCAGTCTGGTATTTCAACACAAGGGGGATGTATGAGGGGTTTCCGCACAAAACCCATGAGGCTGGCTTTAAATTCTACTACCTATTCCAGGCCGCATACTGGTCTCAGCAGGCTATTGTGTTACTTCTTGGCATGGAAAAGCCACGAAAGGATTTCAAGGAGCTGGTTTGGCACCACATTGTTTCTCTGGCGCTGATCTGGACGAGTTACCGCTTCCATTTCACTTACATGGGCATTGCGGTATTCATCACCCATGATATCAGTGATTTCTTTCTCGCTGTAGGTCGCGCCTAGAACGTTGAAGAATAGCTTACTGATGAAATACAGACTAGTAAAACCCTAAACTACCTGGACCATCCTCTCGTAGGGCCCTACTTTGCTTTCTTCATTGTTGCCTGGGTCTACCTGCGCCATTACTTAAACCTCCGAATCCTCTGGTCTGAGTTCAATGAGTTTAAAACTGTAGGTCCATACGAGTTGAACTGGGCTACAGAACAGTACAAATGTTGGATCTCGCACTATATTTCCACTATCCTGCTGGCAAGCTTGCAGGCACTGAACCTTTTCTGGCTATTCTATATCTTGAGGATTGCCTACCGATTCGTATTTTACTCTGTCCACGAGGACGACCGAAGTGACAACGATGAGAATGAGTTGGCAGAAGAGATGAGATTGGATGCGTTGGCTAGGGAGGGCATAGATGCCACTGCTGCACCAAAAGTGTTACTGAATGGAAGCGCTGTAAACGGGAACGGGAACGCAAAAACTACCGCTATAGAAACAGACCCTGTGACCAACAGGAAAAGGTAATTAACGAATAGGGAATTCTTAGGAGGCAAGACCTTTTATAGGTGGTGCAGAATTTAGAGATGGGCATACAGGCATTGAGGCGTTTGAGGGAGGCTTATGTGGTGGTCTTGCGCATGACTTCCTCGTTCAACAAGAGATGAGTGGGAAGCCTGGCATTGTATGATTGACTGTCGCTACGAACTATGAAATGGAAACAACGGGACAGCCTGGCAATAATACTTACTGGGCTAAAATTGGTGATGGGTACTGCACTGGGTGTTTTGATTCTTGTATTGAATTGGCTCTGTTTAGCATGGCTTTAATTGAAGTTTGTGGGTCCCAATATACTGGTTTCTTTGGTGACTTCAGTGAAACGTTGAACCACGGTAAAGAGAATGTGCATAGGCCGCCATTGAACAGTTCAACAGTTGAACAAGTCGCTGCGTAACACGAACTCATAAGACTTGGGGTAACCGTGGGGGAGTCGGAGGGGGATTGAGCCACACCTGCTGGAAAACTAGGAACCTTTTGCCTTGGGTGTGGCATGCGTTGGGCAGAAAACGACCACGAGAGATTGACAGGGCTGCAGCCTTGTGCTAAATGAAGAGATGACAGCATGAATTAAGCTTGCAAGCAAATTTAAGAACATGGGATGGTTCTGGTGTTTAAAATTGCTTTGAAAGAAGGAATGAGTGACCACAGGATGTAGTAGCACCCTGGATTTTAGTCACAGACATAGGCGGGAATGGAACCGTGGCTTTGGACTTTTTAAGGCAAACTCGATTTTGGCGACAGAGAATTGCAATGTGGCGGCTCTTTACTGAAGCTTGCGTGGAATGAGTCTTCTACATGACATACCTCTGGCCTGTTCCTGTGCTTAGGTTGTTAATGCACTTAGCTACCCAATCCTTGGTAATGCTCCTGCTTAGTGTCCGTCATGTTCATGAGTAACCCCGCCAGAGTCTTCTGAGCTAAATGGTACAGGCCCAGAGCTTGCATCACATGTTGCTGCCTTGCCGCCAGGAACACGTATTCATTGATTGACAAAAGCTCCCCGGTGCTCAACACTGTTTGTCAATGGCCATAACCCTAGCATACATCTTGTCCGAACTTTCTAATCTGAGAGTCTATGGCGTTAACGTCTGCGATTTTGGAATGGTGGCATCCTTGCAGCAACGACAGGTCACTATGAAGGTCACCTTGATCTCGCTTCTGCCCAACATAGCAAGGTAGGAATTACTGATGTGGAGTAGCAAACACCACGCCACTTTTCAGATACACATCCCTTATGCTTAGCAGGTCCCACTAGAAACCCCAGGTTTCGCCCGCAGGCAGATTCAGCCTCCGCCACGCCTACGTAGAACATCTAGAACTTGTCATCAAGACGCCCTAATGCAACGTGTCAAACGATTGAGAGACCAGTTTGTAGGAAGCGAAGTCATCTCAGCACGACACTATTACACGACTTTTCCTGTCTACCACGCAAATAAATCAATTTACAAGAAGCTCCGTGATTCTCACATTCGGCACAACTTTGCCGCTGTGATGTCCAAGTATCATGTGCCTCCAGCTTAACAATCTCCATCTCTCAGTTTCCATTCCCTATTGTCAGGGTTATACTTTCACTCGCATATTCATGCTTTTGGTCGCGACACATTCACCCCGATAATGAACTACTGTAGTCATCATCTACTAGGGGAGAAAAAGGCCCCTGAGTGGATCGTTACCACGATCGTCTTTTAAGAGACTTGACCGCCACTTCCTAAATCACAACGATTTATCCGCATTCGTCGGCATAAGGTCCGCCGGACATTACACCCAACTTGTGCTGGCTTTTTAGACTCAATGATAGTCGTCCTCGAGAAGTTTGGTAATCGGTCCTTAATTTGTATGCATAGCCTAGCCATAAGAAATACCAGCAAATTCAGGCTGTGCAGTTGGATTTTCAAAAGGTTTGCTTCTAAACAAGCTAGGTTCGCTTATCACCATGCTGTGGTTGAGTGGACGCTATCTGATGCGTCAAAGAATGGCTGACTTGTACAAATGATCTCTGCTGCTTCTATAACGGAAAAGGTAGATGACACTCGTAACTACCAAATTGAAGTGCCCCAACAGATTAGACTAGCTTAGAGACTTCCAAGAGGAGAATGCTTGCTTGACCGCCATGACGGAAATTTGCAGATGATCGTCTGTCAAGTTCCAATGGAAATTCAATCCTGTCAAACTCTCAGATTATTGGAGGTGGTGGATGGGCAGTAATGCATGACAAGGGGCTTGCAGACTTGAAAGAAATACTCGTAAGACTGCTTCAACCTCTCAACCTTAAACAACAGCCTGCAGCTTAATCACATATTGGCTCCCGGAAGCCTTGCTCTACCCGGTTGCCGATATGCTTATATCCCCGAGTGTATAGGCGGAAGCGAGGATACTGCAGGATATACGGTAGAACATAGAGGAGGATTGAGGAGTGGGCTCACCGCTCCGGACTGAGATCGATATTTCAGTTGGGGGCTTCTGTCTGGAAGTTATAAGCCATAGCAAAGGCAATGAAGCGGAGCGAAGCCGGACCGACCCACAAGTCGCACAACATGATCCAATATGTCGTTGCTTTTTCGTGTGAGAGGGCAGCTCTTTGGATAGATATACCATGACGTGTTCCGGAGGCTTGCTTGAAGTGTGCTGAGCGGATGCATACATGTGTGTACATTCCTGCACCTGGGCCATATTGGAGGAAGCTCATTATTCCCATTCTACTGAGAACCCATGCTCCCACAGTAAAAAACCCAGTCTAGAGCTGGGATTCCATTCGCATTCAACGGGTACGGGCTGTCATCCGCGGAGTATCTGTGCTTCGGGGAAGGTCCACTGTTGCCGCTGTCAACACGGAGGGCAGCAGTTGCAAGTTCTAGCCGGCTTTGGGCCACATCCCTCGCTAGGAGGATGCGCATATATGTGGCCACCACGTCCCCTGCGCGCCCTGATAGAGCATACCACGTGTCAGATTTGACAGCGCGACGACAAACCGTGTTGATAGGGCGGGCGAGCTGCACCCTGGGTAGGCCTTGCCCTTCACTGGCGTAACGGCGGGGTCGTACTGGTTGAGTATTGTGTTGCTGGAGGATAAGGAGGGGTTGGAAGGGCTGTACTGCGAGGCTGATGATATTGGTAATCCTCCGTAAGGCACGCAGAATCCAGTTCCTCGGGTCGCTGCTGTGATTGTCGCTACCCCAGGCCCAGCCTCGAGCCAGGAGAGTCGTACTGTACCGTAGTGGTGAGTGGTAGTGGTGCCGTGTTCGTAACGGAGGTACCGTGAATATGGCCGACACGGCATCTGTAACTGACTTTAGTACCGTCCCTCCTCTACGAAAGGTCCTTCGGACGGGGACTGCGGATGAGGAATAATGGGAACACGCTCAGGTGCTGGGCTGCTGATGGGGGCCCGAACATTGGAAGATTTTAGCCTATAATTAGAGGTGCCGTGCAGATGTAGGTGCGCTGTATCTCTTATCATCTGGAAAGTCAGTAGTGTTGTATATGATCATGCTCATGTTCCATGCGCCAGTAGTCTGGAGGAGAACGAGTTACAGAACACAGAGTCAGCGCAGCGGATTATGAGAAATCTGAGATATACTTTGTCACATTGAGAAAGTCTATTTTCTATTTTTGCAGACAGGGCCGGCCATCCCTACACAGCGCCCTCCTGGCTTCTGGCTGGCTCTGGCGACTGGCGACTGGCGGCGGGCGCTCTGGCTCACTTGATTCTCAGTGGCCATCGCCTCACCGCTTTCGTACTGGGGGTAAGGTGAACACCGTACCGGCCACCCATTCGCAGAGAGATCGACAACTAACAACTACTATCCATTTCCAGACTTCGTTGACTTCTCTTTTAGTATTTTGTCCCCAGCACCAGACGGGGGATCTTTACAAATTCCACCTTGCCTGTAGAAATACACCCTCCATCTCCATCTCTACCCTCCATTGTTCTCCATTATTTTCCCTCCCCCAATTCATCTTCAACATCTTATATTCCCACATCCCATCGGAAACCGTCTTTACACACTTCTCTCTTTCTCTTGTGTCTGTATCGATCCGAAGGTCGATCGACTCCGGGCCACCGTCGTTTGAGCATTTCCGACCCTCCATCGAGACCTTCCTAAACCCAAAGCGACGATCACCGCCCTGCCCGTTGTCTCTCATCCACAACCCGATTTGCACCACACTCAAGTAGGTTCCTTCTGACCCTCCATCGCAACTCTCTCTACCATCCCATTTACCAATTCTTCTGTCTCGCCACGGTCACGGCAGAACGCGCTCTGCAAAGGCGCTCCACGTCACATGAGCCAATTGCCAACAGAGACATTCCTCTGAGCCACACTGCTGACCTGTTCTGTGACCTTCTAGGTGGCAATTCGCCAATTCTTAGACCGAGGCACTACAGCTTGGTCTTGTCCGCACCCCTTGCAATCGAGTACTTCCCAATCGAACGGGTCATGAGCTGCCAACAATCGCTGTGCGAAACGGAAATCTGATGAGGGAGGAGGACGTTCGTTGGATCTCATAATCAATAAGTCTAATGGCAGCAGAGGTCGAGTTGGCCTCAAACTTGAGCATGTCAACAGCAGCAGGAACGGCCAAAAAAGTGCTGGGGTACACTCAATTCAACTATCCATGGGTTCTCCTATTCATATTCCTTGTGGCATTTGCTGTCAATAGTATCCTCACGTCCGAATCAGCAAATGAATCCACTGCGCCCACCGTTACCGGCCCTGGTGGCAAGCCACTTCCACGAAGTGCTCTCAAGAGCAAGCAGGAGAAGGAAAAGCGAAAGGATCTGGACTTTAGTCCTATTCGAAAGCTTATGTTTCTCTGGCTCTCTTCCTTTATCCTAGCGACTTTGGTAGCAAATGGCATGAACGTTGTTGCCCATGCCCTGGTTGAGCGAGACGAGGGATGGTGGTGTGGAGAAGCAACAGCTGTAAGTTGCAATTCAGAACGACTTCAATCATGCCATACTAACAATTCTACCTGAAGATATACGTAGTCGGGTCTACCTTTGTGTACATCCTACTTCTCGTATCTTTGGTCGATACCACACCTTCACCCACCATTGCTCATCAAATTACATGGACTGTTGGTCTATTTGGAGAAATAATACTTCTGGGAACCTCGCTAGTTCTTTATACTTCGCCGCACAGAGACACCAATTCTCTTCAATCAAACAATCTTGTTCGTAGAGAACCCAATGATTGGGAGATCATCGAAGTTGTCGTCGATGCTGTCAGAGCTTTTCTTCTTCTTATGACTATTGCGTTTTACGCTTTCTTTTCCATCGAGCGGTCAAACAAACAACGGAGGGATATGAAGGTAGCGGCCTTGCGAGAGCATCTAGGAGCGGCTGGTTTTGCTGGTTCTGATTCAGACGAGAGCACGCCACTCTTAGCAAATGGCCATGCGAATGGGAATGGTTATGCTGCGGTAAATGGAGTAATTGACAACGGCTCGCCGCATGGGAATGGAAGTGTTTCTTTACCGGAGAACGGATCCGCAACCGCACCGGAGGGTCCCGCAAATGGACATGCAAGAGGCGGCCAAATTGGTCCTGCTGAGTCTGCAGCCTTCTACAGACCCACTGAAGCTCCTAATAGGACTTGGTGGGAGTACTTGAAAGGATATTCTCTCTTCTTCCCCTACCTCTGGCCCAGCAAGTCTGTACGTTTGCAGTTAGTTGTTTTGATATGCTTCCTGCTCGTTGTAGCACAGAGAGTCATCAACATACTTGTACCTCGGCAAGTTGGAGTCGTTACCAACGAGCTCGCTGGAAAAGATGGTTCTCACGGAATGCCGTGGCTTTCGATCTCTCTTCTCATCGTCTTCAAACTTCTCCAAGGGCCTTCTGGTATTCTTGGTTCTGCTCGGTCTGCTTTGTGGATTCCGATATCTCAATACTCATACAACTCATTGACAACTGCTTCTTTCGAGCACGTCCACTGTTTGAGTCTGGATTTTCATCTCGGCAAGCGCACTGGAGAAGTCTTATCGGCTCTTAGTAAGGGCAATGCCATAAACAACTTCCTCGAGCAGGTCACTTTCCAGGTCCTACCGATGCTGTTCGATCTTGGAATAGCCGTTGCATACTTCGCGATATATTTCGATGCGTACTACGCCTTAGTTGTCTCAATAATTGCGTTTTGGTATCTTTATTTAACCATACGAATGGCGCAGTGGCGTGCCCAGCAGCGTCGCGAGATGGTCAATGCCGATAGAGAGGAAGAAGCGGTCAAGAATGATTCTATCATGTCCTACGAGACTGTCAAATACTTCAACGCCGAGCCTTATGAGTTCCAAAGATATCGCGATGCTGTAAAGGTCTATCAACTCGCAGAATACAAAGTTCTACTTTCTCTGAACGTGATGAACATCACTCAGAATATGGTGTTTATGTTCGGCCTCTTGGCTACATCTTTCATTGCAGCATACCAGGTCACTACTGGTATTCGCGAAGTCGGCGATTTTGTAACTCTGATGACCTTTATGACTCAATTGCAAGGGCCACTGAATTTCTTCGGTACATTTTATCGAAGTGTTCAAAGTGCCTTGATTAGCGGCGAACGACTCCTGGAATTGTTCAAAGAGCAGCCAACAGTTGTTGACGAGCCTGATGCAGTCAAACTTCCTACATGTGAGGGCTCGATACGCTTTCAAAATGTCAAGTTCTCTTACGATCAGCGTAAGCCGGCTCTTCAAAACCTTAGCTTTACATGTCGTCCTGGAACAACCACTGCTCTTGTAGGCGAATCTGGCGGTGGGAAATCAACCGTGTTTAGACTTTTGTTCCGCTTTTACGACACTCAAGACGGAAGCATCCAACTTGATGGGAATGACGTCAAAGGTATCACTATCGACTCCCTCCGCAGACATGTCGGCGTCGTTCCCCAGGATACTATCCTTTTCAACGAGACACTTATGTACAATCTACGATACGCAAATCAAGATGCCACCGACGAGGACATCTATGCCGCATGCCGCGCTGCTTCCATCCATGACAAGATCATGGCCTTCCCGGATGGCTACAAGACGAAAGTTGGTGAACGAGGTCTCCGACTAAGTGGGGGTGAAAAGCAAAGGGTTGCCATAGCTAGAACTATTATCAAAAACCCGCGTATTATCATGCTGGATGAAGCAACCGCAGCTTTAGATTCCGAGACTGAAGAGCACATCCAAGAGGCATTGAGCACGTTATCAGAAGGTCGTACAATGCTTGTGATTGCGTACGTATTCTATACTTCCTCATGTTATTCCGCGCTAATCATTTCTAGGCATCGTTTGTCCACCATTACTAAAGCAGATCAAATTCTCGTACTTCATGCTGGAGCGGTGTGCGAATCTGGAACTCACGAAGAACTTCTTGCGAAAAAAGGGCGCTACGCCAATATGTGGAAGAAGCAAATACGCTTTGAGCGTGCGGAAGAGGAAGCAAGAGTGTTATCTGAGAGGGCTGATGCTTTACGAAAACAAGCATTGCTTCGCCCAGGATCCCGAGACGGTGCAACTAGTGAGGATGTAAGTGAAAACGAGGCTGAACTCAACGCTGCGGCCGGGTCAAGTAATCTGGCCACAAGGGCTCTTGGGCGTGCTGTCGATGGTCTTCGCGGGGCGGCATCTCTAGTACGGGGTGGCCGATCTACCGAGGCTAGCAAACTGAGCGAAGAAGAATTAAATAACGCCGACGACGATAGAAAGACAGACGACGGCAACCCTTCTGATGATGACTCAAAGTCTTCGGATGAAGATGGGAAATCAACTGGTCACCCTTAAATAAATTCGTTTCGGAAAGGCTGCGTGCTTCTAGAAGTTAAAGATCTGGCCAGGCCGCATCTTTTAGGAGTATATCACTTCCCTGAGACGTTCTTGCTCAAAATTCATAGCCCGGTCTCACCTTGTCAAATAATCAAGGTTAAGGGCAGTTGGACTCAACTTGATCTCACTAGAAGGGATTTTCAAGAGAAGCTTATCAGTCTTCTCTTCTTTGCGCACTCGCCTTGCCATACTACACTACACTTTTGTTAATAAGATCCCCTCACGACTTTTTTACGAAGAAATTAAAATGGGGAAAGGCCGGGTGGCTAGCGTTTGCTTTTGGTTTGGTGTCTTGAGTACATTCACCCCACATGATACCTCAATATGGAGGAAACGGTATTTGGATGTGAGTAAAATGGATAAATAAAGGCTTTATTGCCATTTGTGCAAAATAGCGAACGGCATAGAGAATTGATGCAAATCACACCAATGCCGAATTTGTGATACCTTTGCCATTAAAATTTCGACTGCTCAATATATGATTGCACGTAAATACAACTCGGGATTAAGGTCAGGAACGGAAATCCCACCAATAAATCCATAACAAGGATAGGGCGTTTTCAGGGATTAGTTTTGAGAAGGCCGGAGGGTGACCCAAACGGAAAAGGCAAATACTTACAAAAGAGCCTCAATTCCGCATACTGGTGACACAATATGTATATACAATGATATCGTGGACCAAATCTCAATTGACGTCTATACTACAGCCTCCGTACAATCAAAACTTATTCTTGTATACACCCTTAACCTTCCACTGTCGAAAGTATCATTTACCGGTATTCGGGGCGGACGAAATCTGCGAAAGTCTTGGGCTCGCCCTCGTAGTGATGCACACCGTCTCCATGACCGTGGTGATCATCGTGTCCATGTGCATCTTCGAGTGGACCAACATAATCCATCTTGTAAACGCCTCCACACTCCGGGCAACGCTCGATAGGGCGGTCGCGAGACATCTATTAGGTCTATAAGTCTATGTTCTCAAAAGTAAGTCCCAAGGTGAATAAGACTTACCGTGAGCCAGATTGTGACGTGAGAGTCGGCAGGGTAGCCAGTACACCCAGCGTATTGCTCGTCACCAAAAGACTTAACTACAATTGGGTTGTCCATCGTGCCTATATATATCAATGTCTTAGCTCTAGTGCTTTCCCATAACAATCTTTGTCGTAAGGTGGGCTATGGTCTGACCTTTGCGGGAAGCATCCAATGGCTTCATGTCGAAGATATCAACACCTTGCATCTTTCCCAAGATTTCGAGACGCTCGAGACCGGTGGCTTGCTCAACATCTGTAGGAATGGTGCCTGGCGCAGCGCCGGGGCCAAGAAGGTCTTCCTCACTCTTAATTTCTGCATTTTTTGCCCATCATTAGCGAATTTGCTCCCTCTCGCAGCTCTCGCAGCTCCAGCTCTGTATCCTCCTTGTCAACATCGACATCTCCAATAGGGGAACGTGCCTTCAAACTTCTTGATTTTGCCAGCGTCCGAGCCGCTAGTTGGAGTAGGTGCGGCGTTAACTTTGGCATCTCCTGTTGATGCCGGGTCAGTACGAGAGCTTCGATTCAAAGAGATTTGGGGTCGTACGGCGGACGAAAGATGTGGTGAAGCTACGTCTAATTGCGGGGCTAACTGCCGCTCGGCGGGCAGCAGCAATTGCTGAGCGTTGGAGGAACATGGTGTCTTCAATTGGGGTTGAAGGAAGGTTGTGTAAGGTAAATCATACGATCAGATTTGAGGTCGTCGGACTTTCTTGAGCTTGCCGCCATACTAGTGTTATTTCTGCCTGAGGCGCACATACGCTTCGTAATTACAATTCTATCTTCGCTCCTTCGTTACTCCTCTGTACGTGCGAACAACATCTTTTTTATCAATTCCTCTCTGCAACAGCATGACTTCTGGGTATCTAGATCATTAGATTTGTTAATTTGTTGCATACCTTCTTTAGCATCGAAATTCCTATACAATCTATAAAACCTTGCTAGGTGCAAAAAATATGATTCTGTCGCATGCCTTGCATTATCTAAGCAGGCCTCTAGCAATGTGTAATAATATATAAATTCAGATGTGTAGCAATATAGTTTCTAATTAAGACATACACTCTTAGAAGATCAATGTATTTAGTACGATG
>JAJONI010000918.1:0-16692 GCA_022190145.1 Pezicula rhizophila
AAAGGTGAAGTTTCTACTAACCTTCTTACTGTTCACAAAACCCATGTTTCAGATCTATTACTTGCTATTTCTTTCTACTCCCAATTTTTTCCACTCACTATATCTGACTACTAGCTGTTTTGACTGTTCTCAGCTTTCTTAGAATCTTAGTTCGCTAGTGTCCCAAGCGCTAGTAGATTAACGGCACGAAAACGCGTATCTGTCCCAATTAAATCTCAAGAAGATAAGGTAGTATCCTATTAACTATATTAGTCTGTTAACTACTACGACTTCACATCACAAAACAATGTCTTTTCCTCATCATAATATTTTAAAACAGTCAAGACCACCAAACTCAGACCCTGTTTAAATATAACTCAGAGATAAAACCACAAAACTTCTCTCTTTACGATAATGCCAAATTCGGTTGCATGGCCACCATTGAGAAGCATCTTCAGATCTACAAGCTTCAGGAGCTCCTACACAAAGCATATCACAGACAGAGGACTTCAATTTGGAAGTAAACTGGGTTTTTCATAGATAAAGGAATTAAGGTGGAGTCAAAGGAAACCTTCTATCTGCTTTCTCGGCGACTGGAAGTGTTGCTGTTACGTTGCTTGTTGTTGCCATTGCGTTCACAGCGCACATAAAAGATTTAAAGGACTTGTGACTTTCTTCGCTAGGTTTTAGTAAGCATATGTAATAAATTGTAATTGATTTAAGGCAATATTCTAGCATTGTAAAACATTACACCTCGCACTCTCTGTAGGCACGTTTTTAAGCCTGTACAGGGGAGAAACGTCAGGTTGGATTCACGGGAAATAGTAGAGATGTAGTTGAAAAGTAGCAAGGGAAAGGGCAGTGGGAGCTTTTGTCTGATTTTGGTATTGAATTCTGTTTCTTGGTCAAGATGGGATGATAGATGGACCTTGTGCGTCTGTGGTATTCTGTTGCGCTGCTACCTTTTGAGGTTTTGTGTGTACTGCTGTAACCTAATTTAATTTCAAAGTCGGGGATGGCTAGGTCTTTGGGTGCTTTTGGGGTTTGGGATATACTCTTTGTATCACCTAGTATACCTCTGAAGAGGGTTTTCCGCACGTATATAACTGCTGGTGTAGAAAGGTAGATATGCTTTTTGGAAGTACCTAGCAAGCATCAAAAAAGAGGAGGATGCTTTCCTAGCCCCGAAATTATGTTGAACGTCATATGTCTTTGGAGAGTTTCATCGGTAAGATATTCTTATCTTAGGATTTAGAATCCTAGCTCTTAAACGCATCTAATGAGCCAGTACCTGCATACTCAAAGGCCTTTTTTCCATCACTGTCATGCAACACATCAATCCAAAGATACCCCTTCAACCTATCCCTCACTTCTTTCCATTTCGTCAAGTCTAAAGCCTCAAGAGTCTTCCTCAATTCGAGCTTAAGCCAGCAGCAATCACCAGAATCTTCATTTTCCAATTCTCTAACGATAAACATCTGCGCAACAAACAATAGCCACATCTTAAATTCTACTATAGAATCGTCATTTTCAAGATCTGAACTTCGAAGTCTAAGTATGGAAGCTCTCAGTCTTGTCGAAAGCCTTTCAAATCTTATGGCGAGGCCATGTGTCTGCAGGAATATATTCGTTGAGAAACTTAGCATGCCTACGTACATTACCTGGTCTAGAGAACTAAAACTAGTACTCAAGTCGAGAAGCAGCAATCGGTATTGGACCGAGACGAGGATTTCCTGAAAGAGAGTGCAGTCCATCTTTTGACCGGTTTGAAATGCTAGGTTTGCGGATCTGGTGAATTCTCGAAGGTCGGCCCAAATGTAGGACAGTTTTATATCTAGAGGTGCGAAATGCTTGGGGTTGGGGAGGGGTGGAGATGTGTGAGAGGTGGAGGTGGAGGTTTTTTGTACTTGAGCGATGTATGGTTTCCAGGATATATCAGCGGCGGAGAAGAACATGGGTTTGTTGTCTGTAAGTAATGCCATGGTGACATCGGCTCTATATTTTCCTTTTCGTCAGGCTAATTGGGAATGAAATCTCTGGAGTAGGCGAAACATAGCGAAGAGGATCATGGAGGTTAAACACATACCTACAAACTTTGAGCTGGATTTGTCCATTCTGCATGAATGTCCTGACACCACCTCTTAATTCTACCAATTTATAGAGACCCATCATATGCTTCATTGCCAACTCGTGATCACCTACGAGTGCGGTCATCATCACGAAGGCTGTAACTACACAGACCGTAACGTTTGAAGTAGCCAGTCGACTATCAGTTAACCTCTGCTGTAGAATTCTTAAAGTTTCATGTACATGTTGTATCTGAATATAGGAATTTTCTAAGCCGGAGGGACTCTTAAGCCAGTCAAAGTATGCTTGGGTCATCCAGAGAACTGAGTGACAGTATAATGCATCAACTGCAAGATATTCGATCCATATTGAATTTTTCACGTCGAATATTAGACACAGTTGGATCGGGTACATTGCTTGTCCTACTACTGTGAAGACTGATGTAGTCCCTTGGAGGTTAGTATATTGTAAGAGTGGTATTCATAATGCTGAAATGCTGAGATGAGAACTCACACTTGAAGACAAGATCTAGGGCATAGGGTGGCATATTGTACGCAAACTGGGTAAGCGGCAGATTGGACCCGAGTTGCATTGGACGTGGAAAATATAGGTCAGAAATAACCGCGGAGTTTGATAATAATTGAGAATGCTGGCTCCAGCTTTCCTGGTTGATCCACGACCTTAATCTGGGTCGATCAACTGCTCGTTTACGTTGATTTTTGTGGCGCATGACATGGCTTCTGATGAGCTGCCGAGCATTCTGGTCTGGTTTTTCCAAGGAACTACTAACGATAAATGCTGGCTTGTGCTGCTCTATGTATGAATGGTTGAATTAATGCTTGCTCTGGTATGTGTTTACGGTTGTGAGAGAAACTTACTGGGTCCGGGCGGGACGGTTGTGGTCATCGTGTCTGAGATTATACTGATTTGTTGATGCAAAAATGAAATGACATAAAATGGGAACGCAATGCTATCTTCATGATGTACTATAGGAATTGGACTTTGATAGTGACGAGTTGTTCTGGCTATTAGGACCATCCCGTGCAAGAAATGAGGTCTTACTGTATTTGGCTGCTTAAATCCTAACTCCGAGCCCTTATCGCCTGTATCTTATCTTTGTATTGATCTTATTTCAGGCTTTTATTTAGGGCTGTATGGTCAGACATAGTAGGAAAGCAAAGGAGGCTCGAAATTGGAGAGTCAAGAAAGACTCTGGATTATGGAGGAGAGGACGCCGGTACAATGTCAGCCGCGAATGCATAATGGGCAGGTTACAGACAATTTTGCTACATTTTGACTGCCTTCAATTTTCCAAAATCATAACTATCGCTAGCATCGAAAATATAGAGCAATTGGAGTTTCCAGCTTGACTTCCACCAAGGTATCCAGATTCGATGGTTATTCGCGCCAAATTCCAATGAACACGTACAAACAAACTTACAGTTTCAAGCCCGCCAATATCTTCAAAGGTCCAGCAAATTCAAGCTCCTTCATCGTTTCATCCCAGAGCCGTTCGGTCACGGTGTTACTGTCAGGTGCATAAAGAAGTGCGGCAAACCTGCCAAGCAACAGGTCAGCAACATAATTATTAATCCATTGATAAAACTTACGGACAAATCTTCCAGTCCATCAAAAAGCAGCCATGCGACTCCTTCCCCTTGACAACAGCAGCATCAACATACGTGGTCGAACCCAACTCGAGGGTTCGACCAGTTGCCGACGTGAAGACAGCGAGAATAGCAGTTTTAATGAGGCCGGAGGTATCACGAAGAAGACCTGACCCCTTGCAGAGGCCCGGATCGACAATGTTGACAATAACATCCTTTGGGTTGACGAAGTTCACCAACTTTGCCATGAAGTAGTGTCCTAGCAGCTTTGAACACCAGTATCGCTCATCAGGGTTCCAATTTGCGCCATTGTCGAAAGACTTCAGCAATGGAACCTCATGACGGTTGGGGAAGTTTGCAGCAAGCGCAGTACCGGAGCCAACAATGGTCAGACGACCGGGAGCTGATGAAGGAGATTTTGTCTTGAGAGCTGGCAGGATGAGAATGCTCAGGAGGACGGTAGAGAGGTAGTTGACCTGGAGAACCTCCTCATGGCCTGTACTTTCGACAACGCCATACTCCTGTTTAACAAGGCCGGCATTCAAAATGGCAATGTCGAGTCTCGTAAGGTCTCTATCCACTTTGCGGACGAAAGCTTGGATGGACTCGTAAGAGCTCATCTCAAGCGTCCACACGTCAATCTTGGCACTAGGGAATTGGGTGCGGAGTATGGAGGCAGCGTCTTCGCCCTTCTTGACTGATCGCACAGCAATGATCAGATGCGACAGCTGAAATGAGAGGAGATGGCGACAGCAGTGGAAGCCGAGTCCGGTGCTGGCGCCAGTGACGATAGCAACCTTGCCGGAAAGGTTGGTATCTTTTGGTGGCTTTGCAGGCGTTGCTCCGAACTGGGACTTAATGAAGATCTTCAGAGGACCATCCATATTAGGCTGCATCTCGAGTGACTTGGAAGAAGCCATGTTGGGACAGATTGGTTATTGTTTATCGAGTTCAATGATATACCTGGCATGTGTGTGATGGGTCAGGGTCAGGTAAGTTTGAATTGGTTCTTGAGATGTCTGTATAAAAAACAGAGAATGATGAGTGAGATATGACAATGATACTGAGAATGGCCATGTTTTTATAGAGGAATCTTTGGCCCGGGAGAAAAGGTATAGCATATATTGCTTTCGTGTCGGACATAAGACACATATCAGCGCAGGATGTGAAGCATCGTCACTTTGACTGAGGTTTTGTCCCAATTGGGAAACCAATCGAGTCTTGGCATTGTGGGGGGCGATGGTGACCATCTACGGCATCAACAAATGATCTTCTTCTACTTTTGCGAGGGCAGCAGCAGGCTCGCAACGGCTTCGCTACCATATAATCCATATAGTAGGGTAGGGGCATTGCCCATGGATGCAGGCATGTGAGGACGGGGGTTCGACGGATGCCTACGACTAAAGAGAGAGAGGGCAAGACACTCGCTGGGGCGTATTACATACGCAGTAATAAGACTGATGCTAGAGATCTACCCGCAGAAAGCTCTTTCCAAATACCGGTAAAATAGGCATTCAGCGACTATGCTGTTAGCTCTGCCAGGGAGCATGGCTTGAGACAGATTTAAAAGAAAAAAAAATGGCGGTGGTGCTCTGTGGTGCCTTTGGACTACGAGTCTACGAGTCTACGAGTAATTCCCAGCTGACAGTGTTGAGGGAGAATATCAAACAGAAGATTTAAATTACATCTGGTGCAGACAGAATAGATGTCAGGAGACAGAAATAGCCTCCAATTAATAATTGATAATGAGATTATTCAGACAATATTGTCCTTGTGTAGAAGTGACTGCTAATTACATACTAAGCAAATTCGCGACGTGACTCCATCTTGCTTTGTGTATACTTTCTTTGCGTACGAAAGTATACACAACCTGCGATATTATATCCCAATGCATTCAACTCAGTCGATACACTTCTGTGCTCCACCACTAATATGCATGACAATGTCTGTCGATCAACCCAGTGCCTAATAATCAAGTTGTGTGCCAGCACATCTCCTGCACAATTTGACTCTCGAGCCCAGACATCACCAATCCGTTGGTATTGAAACAGAGTTCGTGGTCGGGTCAGCGATTAACTATGGACGAGTATCTTGAGCATGAATGGATCATCACTTTACAAGCCCGACGAGCTGTTTCCACTTATTTGCGCCGCAAGAAGACGTTCTCCCAGGCATTGGGCCACTAAGGAGTTGTCGTTCAACACAGACTTTACAATGTCGTGTGCCTCCATACCGCATTGGTTTTCACGAATTCTAACCAGCCCTGATTATGTGGGTACGCTTTTGAACTTGTTGTTCTCGACTTCCGTTTTGACTTGATTCCCCTGAGGCCACTGCAACTTGGTGCTGTCGGTTAGGGTAACTATAACCCACAACTCCTACAATTGCCCTCTTCAATCTGTTGTCTGTTCGAGACTACTGCTTTAGTCCGATGCATTCCGGTTAATTTTTTTTCCCTGATTTTTTAACTTCTCAACATTTGACTGCCGTAATTGTCCTCGCTCCATTTGGTCTTTATACCAAGCGTGTGCGCTACCAATCGGTCGGCTTCATAGGTAAATCTGGACCAGGCTATACCCGCTGAATGTTGGGTGGCAGTTGCCTATATCATGCCCCTTTGGGTTGCTTCTGCATATCCATGGCTCTTCGACGCACCTCCCTTCGCGTCCCTACTAGGCGCCTTACAGAAACAGAATTTCCTCACTGAATCGGACACTTCTCCCTCCATTTATTCCACGCCGTCCAACAACAAGACGACTCCTTAGTTGCTAAACAGAAAGAGTCGACTCGTCGTCCTGTTGATCAACATCACGGTGTTGGCTATGGAGAAAGAGAATGTCCAAGTAACAGAAGAGGCCGAGGCTGGAAAGAACCAGGCTAACATGCCATTTGGAATTCTGCCTGTCAATAACCAAGGTGTGCTATGCTTCCAAAGTTTCTTCTCCTGGACATCTAATTGACCAACCCTTCAGAGCCCTCTAATCGTGGGAAGGTCTGGGTCTGCGGTCTTTTCTGTGGAAATTACAGTCGAAGTTATGAAATTAGATCGGATTTACTACCGGTACAGCAACTTGACCTTCGACAGACACAGCGACAACAAAACGAGGCCAGGCCTGAAGATGCAAGGCCCTCGAACACAACCTTTGGAACAGCAGAAAAATCGAACATCTTCATCCACATTGTCGCCTTGATGGCTTTCAAATTTGGCCTTGAGAATATGAAGGGATGTTTCAACGCGAACTTAAACTATCGTTTCGATTTCGATTGGGACACGAAAGAAGAAAAGAAGCAGCCAGATACCTTCGTAAATCTGGCTATCTTTTCCTCGATATACTACCTTGGCCAGATCATTGGCTTGCCTATACCTGGTTTTCTAATCGAGCGGTACAGGACGAAACGAGTCCTCTGTTTGGCCGCAGCTGCCCTGGCTGTTGTTGTGGTTCTTATCCTTGCTGTGGAGACTACCTATGATGGTGGGATCAAACCGGCTAACATAGAATTCAAGAAGTTCGACTTGTATTTTGGCAGATACCGCACCTTTGCGCTGCTGCCGCTCTGGCTTGCCACGGGCATCACTTGGGGGGTGATCGATACCAGCCGTAGGGTTATTCCCACCAACATTGTTGGCGGTGATGAACGAAAACTTCGCAAAATGGACTCTTTAGTACACAGTAAGCAAAATTGAAGAATGTTAGAAGGCTTCGACACCTTCCTGACAATTATACTGACCCTCGTCAGTCTTCTACGAGATTGCAGGCACTGCAGCAAATCTCTGTAATGCTTTTGTGTTCATACCTAAGATGGGCAGCAACTACGCATTCATGCTTTCGCCTTTTGCGTTCTTTTGTGCGGCAGTCATCTGGCGGTTCCTCAAACTGGATGACCAGGACGTGGAACCTGTTCGTATTTTCGATGTGCGAAGGTTGGATGCAGACAACAAGAAGAAAGGCCTGCTTAGGTACTATTTCGAGCATGTCTGGGTGGTAATCAAGCTCTGGAGCCAAAGTATCTTCTTTGGAGGAAAGAAAATATTCACTAATCGTGGGTTCATCTGGCTTCTGCCAGGGTTCTCATTGGCACTATACGGTCATCGTTACCTCGAGGATCAATTAGTGAAAAAGATTGCAGCACGATACTTTGGTCGGAATGAATGGTCAGAAATCATTATCAGTGGAGCAAACGGCGGCGAAATTCTTGGAGCCCTTTTCGTATTCATTTTCAACAACCTCGTTAAAACACCTCTTCCTTGGCTTCGTCTTGACGCTCTTACACTTCTGGTAGTCTGGTACTTTGGCTTCTGGTACCCTCCCATGCATCAAATAACTGCTGTCTGGATCATGGCTGGGTCCCTTGTCCCCGTTTGCATGGGCTGGGCAGCCGGCGACGTGTCTATCAACGCCTATATTCAAGCTCAGCTAAAGGGACAGAAGAATCCGGGAAAACGACATGGAATTGATGATACCAGTTCAGTTATGGGATTCTTGAATCTCTTTTACGTCCTGACATATGCTATTCTGGCGCCGAGTGTTGGCACATATTTCGACAGAGCGTATAAGAAGGACAACAGAACACCAGGAGTAAATGTCCATAATGTGGTCACTAATATTGCTGGTGTTCAGTTTACTATACTCGGAGCCATTATTTTTGCCGCAACATTCATTCTCATCGTTTCCGCAGGGCCTTGGTGTAATCCAACAGCTTTGGGTCGTCCAGGAGCGAATGCTCCATTTGAAGCGGACGGGACTTCAATAGCGAACCAAGCGAATTCACCTAATCAGGCACAGAGCATGACCCCTGGGATGGCTGAGGCCGAGGCTCAGACATCTGGGAATGTGGCACACGGCATTGTGATGCCTGGGATGATGGCATCCGAGATTGCTATTGCGTCGAGTTCGCAGCACACTACGGTCAATCCAACTACATCGAAGAGGCCAGTTGCTAACAACGATGCGGAATTAGACCCAAGAGCTTCTTAACTAGAAGCTTCTATTTCCCAACCGATAGCTTCATAGATGTTCGTTGCCGGCTTGGTTGTTTTATGATAATAGCGTTTTACAGGGGAAGGCATTTAGAAATCAGCGCCTTTCATGGAGTAAATGGGCTTCTCGCATTTTTATGATTGAACGTAATTATACCCTGGGAATGCTGATAAAGGTTTTGGCATGCTTTCTTTATTGTTCTGGCTTTGCAGATGGGAGGCAGCAGGCTGCATAAATGGATTTACCTGAAGTGTAACTAAAAGTTTACGGCTTCTTTTCTACTTAATGTCTTATCAATGAAATGGTTAGTGTTATAGTTGGCAGGAGATAGAGGAATGGTAATAGCGTATTCGTATTCTCAGCTCTTGTATCATAAGGCGTAGGATTTAAAGAAAGGTTCAGTTTGTAGAAGTCTCTGTGTCTTTGCAGTAAAGAAGACTAATGTAGTAGAAGAGGAGAGCGTCTCAATGTCGAGTGCTCATATCTGTGAGATATAGTGTGCAAAGACTGAAAGGATAGCGAGCCTCCTTTCTGTGTAATTTACTTGGCTTGAGTATTCAATCAAAGCTTTTATTGTGTTCTAGGTTAGCTGTGAGTTTTGGGATGGATTGGGTGGATGTGATGGTTGTGAAGGTTGTGTTTGGTCCTCGTGAGGATATTCTGAGGGTGATGGTGAGGTTTGTGGCTTATTGGGAGGGAGGGAAGAGGTGGAGGTGGAGGTGGGAGGGGAGTTTTTTTTTTTTTGAGGAAGTAGGAGGAGTAGGAGAAGTGGGCTATACTGAGATGGTTTTATTTATTGTTTGTAACGGCGGTGTGTTGTTCTACCAGGTGTAATATTATTATTTTTCTTTGGAGGCCCAACGAGGTAGATTTTTCTGTTTCTGATTCTTAGTTGTTCTCAGTACCAAATACTGGAGGAAGAACAACCAGAACGCAGACGCTGCAAGTTCGTTGAACAGGTTGGCGGTATGTACTGGTGGGGATTGCTTATTTTACAGAACGTAACGTCTGAGATGTGTCGTAACTGGATTTTGGGTGTGTAATTTGAGGAGGTGCAAGAAATGTGAGGACGGACGGAGGGATTTACTGTCTCGGCGGTTGGGATTTGCGTTGTTAGTTGGGGGGATGTTGTCATTTGTATTTTATTGTATTGTATTGCGGGAATTACTTTGGAAATAGAATGGATACATTATCTCTTGTACAGTGAGTTGCACTAAAGACTAAATACTAAGAGGGGTTTCAGAGTTAAAGAGGAGAATTAAGTGACGGTTTAGTTTTATTATTTATTAAGTTTCTTGTAGAAAGAGCAGGGATGTAAAGGTTAGCTTTAAGTGACTTTGTAGAGTAGGTGCACGCACTAGCAAAGGTTATAACTAATATAAAACTAGTTACTCTCTTAACTCCCATTGAAACAAAGACTCATGAGAAGAAAGACACGCCAAAAGACAATGAGAATGATGACGGACGAAATTAACATGAACTGTAAATGTTCAGGAAATGTTCCTTCATCATGGAAACTGGACACATTGAGAGTTCAAGGCAGGAGATTGGTGAACAGTATGTTGGACAAGTTTGTGACATTCGACAAGGTTTGCGATTATCACACTAGTCAGATTGCTGAAGAGGAAAGAAAAGTAGAGAAATCTACTGTCTTGGCGTTTTAAGTGATTTCTGTCATCTTACGGCTTGCTGTTATTATTTTAATTAATCAATCTGTATGGCACGGCATGAATAGAATGCAGTAGCATGGCTGGTTATAGAAACTGCCTCTTGGTATGTTAGAGAGTCAATTGTGCAAGAGGATATGGTGGGCTTGGCTGTGGTGCTGGTTTACTGATCTCGTGGGTAGAAATAGTAAAGGTGTAGAAGGGTTTATTTATTGGATTATGGGGTATATTTATTTATCTGGCAGCACAGACGGAAGCTTAGCTCATTTCATCTCTTCGTCTGATCTATTATCTACTACTCTATTGGTTCTAACTAAAGATGCCGATGCCCTTTAGAAGAATCTAAACCTCACACTCGAGTCTGGAAACTATTATAGATTTTGAAGATTGTTTGCATAGTTGAGAGTAGGATTAGATTCTTTTGCTTCTTTATACAATCAAAGAAAAGAACAACAAAGTACCGCTATGCTTTGATGGACAGAGCAGTGCTCGAATGCCCCTGTAACGCCACTTTTACCATATATATCAAAAAGACCTAGCCACCGTGGATATTTGTAAAAAGCATCTTAACCATCATCTGCTTCAATGGTTCCTATTCCTCCTAACGCCCCAAGAAGATCATACCCTAAATATTTTTTCCGAATTCATAGATCAACATTTTCCCAAATCGATCGACCAAATCAAATATCTCTTTTCTTGCCCTTAAAACTCCAATAACGGGACATGTCTTTCTGTCTTCGAATTTGATGTGAGCTGAAAATGGTTGGATGGAAAGTAAAGTGAAGTGTTGTGTTGTGTAAAATTAACCCAACCATTCCATACGTGCATTATTTGATGTTGAATTTTGTCGATAGGCTGAGTTATGTGATTGCTGATGTTGTTGTTGACGATGTTGTTGATGATGTTGTTGCTGTTGCTGGACTTGATTTGGCTGAGGTGATTGAGATTGCGACATCACCAAGATCTCAAAAGCTTCAATCCTTGCTTTCAACTGCGCATTCTCTTTACAGATATGTTTGTTTCGTTTCTCGAGATGTGCTATGTATTCGGTAGCTTTTGCAAGAACAGTGGCCTATTGTGAAGAAGATTAGGCTAGGTCTTTTCTAAGTGCGGGGGATCTGGTGAACTACGAACCTTATTCAATTTGTGTGCGGGCGTTAAACCTTGCAGATCTTCCTCAATATCATCACCTCGAGAGTTCTTTTTCACCATTACTCGTAGCGACGGTACTGAATCGCGTAGTGCGGCGATCTTATCGTTCAGGTTGGTGCGGTATCGCTTTTCGATCATGTTGTGTGCTGTTTTCTTGATGGGTTGCTGACGTCCTGCATTGCGCACTGGTCTTCCCGAGTCTTCCTCCATATCCTCATCATCGTCATCAATTGATGATTTGCGTTTCCGTCTGTTGTCCGTTTGTTCTGGGCTGGAAGCTGATGATGGGGAAGCGGGGTATTGAGTTTGTGCTGGCATGGCTATTGACCGCAGTTTAGACTCTTCACTGGGACTTAAGGCGCTGAAGATTTGAGGCTGTGTTCTTCTCATATCGCTTTGCGTTGGTCTTGACCAGGAGAGTGGTGTTGAGTACAGACTTTCTGGTGGGAATAAGGGTTCGTCTGACCCGTTGCTAATGGTTCTTGGGTTGATAGATGACATGACGGGCGAAACGGGCTCGAGTTTAAGCTCGGGGAAATACTCTGATGTTGGAGATAAAGCCTTGTCGCACGGGTCAGAGAGGGAATCGTCCCAGCACATCCAATCTTCGACAGTGCCAAAGTTGTCTAGTGCCGAGGTAAGGGTACCCGTTAGAGCTCGTGCCTGTTGTGATGAAGCCGTCTTTTCAGTTGATGGGGTTGGCGGCAGGTGATATGTTGGGTGAGGAAAAGAAGATGATGCTGGCGAGGTGGGTGTTGTAAGAAAAGTAGAGTCAGATTCTGTTGCTGAAGAGAGGATGTCGTTGGGGCTGTGACTAGAGTCGATGTCGTCAAGGAATCCTCTGTAAGGTGAGCTGGCAGTGATATTCTGTGGAGCATCAGGTGTCAGTTAAAGGAAAACCTGAAAATAGATGATGGTGAGTTGAAGAGGAAGAAAAGATAAAAAGTCTTACATACCTGTGGTCGTTGAGTTACTAGCGAAAAGTAATCAACTGACGGGGTTTTGCAGAGTCCAGTGCTCGACATTGAGTGCGCTGGTCGTTTATCCTTCGATGATGGATCGAAGGTAAGGCGGTGGAGCAGATGCTGCTTAAGTGTGGCTGCGTTGCCGCGGGGTAAGTAGACAAGGTACTAACTAGCTTTCCTGTTTGAAAGAAGGATCAAAGAATTATTTGGATTATTGATGGTACGATGTATTGCTGGATAGCTTCATTGGGACAACCGTTAAAGCAACAGCAGACACTGAAATACATATACCATAGCTACTAAGAACTGAGCAGGTACGTATATGGCAATCGGAATGTCAAACATAGAGATGACCATCAGAACTTTTGAGAAATTAACACATTGCAGTAAATTGCGGCGGTTTGTCTTCGTCATCATACGAGTATCGAAAGACTGTCGACCGACTACCCACAGAACGAGGGAACCTTACTCATCGCTTGGTGCGCAAGTTAAGGCACTATACTCTTAAGTCTTCGGGGGGTCCCGATCGGACCCCCTTAATAAGGCTGTAATAGTGAGAGCCTGCTACTGTGAGAAGAAGTTGTGCGCGAAGCACTAGATGATGCACTTGAATGTGAAAGATTCAGGGTTCAGTGCTGGAAGCGCGCATCCTTCATCGCCAAGAAACTGCTGCCAAGGGTCCTGTACAGCAACATGGAAAAGAGAGGACAACGACATCAAAGACAACCAGAGTTGGAAATTTGATACGTTGCTAAGACGCTGAATGCTACTCTTTTCCCAGCGCCAAATGGAATGGGAAATTATTATTCGACACAGAGCTACACCTCTGGGTAACCGCCACACACGCAGAACCAGAGCAAGAAAGATAGGCGCAGGTTTTTGACATGCACATCCATACGATTTGTTTGAGAAAACGGACGACTATTTTCACGAGTGGCCTGATTCTGATGCAGGGGCGGCAAGGTGTTCGTAGCCTCGTATCTTAGCTCCCACCAATAAGCATTGTCCTCGCTTAACATGGAGGGCGTCGTCGCTTCGACTCTGGAGAGTCTTCGGCTACTCTGACCGGCTCTGGCAGCTTGGGGCTAGTTACATCATCACCAGAGCTATTAGCTGTTCCATAGCTTGCGCGGTTATAAGAGCAATGATTGGTTGACTGGATATACAAAGTCCACAACCGGACTTATAGAGCCGGGGCGGTCACGGGTTTCAGGAAGACCGGAGTCCAAAACAATGGAAAAGTGATTGTCAGCTGATGAAGAGGCCATAATCGGATTTATGGCCTTTTTTCTTGACACTTCTGTTGCATATCTGAGTGCATACTATTTCCCGTCAGAGACTGCCGTACCACGACCATGGGAGTCTGGTGGGAATCGTTTAGTCTTCGACTAACTTCACCGCAAGTTATTACCTATTATAGCTGAAGTGACTCGCGTATCGCCCTTGGGAATACGCCCGTAAGCTTTAGTGGAATAATAACAGAAGAACTTAAGGTGACCACTGACGAGGAACGGGGCGGGTGCTCCCGTTGCTGGGAATTGGCATCATCGGCCGGCTATCGAGGTTGAACTGGTTCTAGATTTCAATAATTATCCACGGTTAATCCACTGTTAACATCTACGATTTTGTACATGCAGGTGCTTCATGCAACGACATCTTCTATTACGATATGTATTTTATGGACAAAAATGGGCTACCGAGAGAAAACTTGCTGCACAAAATGTCTTGCAGGCTGTCGGTAGATCCAGTCCACTACCAAACATCATCGAGACTCGACTACTCGAAAGTCAGCACACTTTCGGACGCGCCTTATGATACGATTCTTGCCACATGCAAAGTCAAGTGACGCATTCCATACGTAGCATCTTTTTCTCTTTTATTCCAAGCAATCCCGATTTCTAATAGACTTTAGGCTAAATGCAACCATCAGATCAAATATATAATCAATCTATACTCTTTCCAAGAGTTACTCATGTCAGTCACTCACAATCTTCCACCTTTCTCCATCTTAGTAGCTCGCTACTCAGCCCAAGGAAGAACAATCTGCAATCACGTTTGTCATACACTAGCCGAATCCAACCTCGAAGCTCAAGCTCTCTCAGCTATGACTTTCCGTCGTCACGCAACTGTAGGCAAGACTGAACTCAACCAACTCATCGAGTTCCGTAAAGGTCTAGGCAAGACCGGACCAAGTCCCAGCCAGAATAGCTCCTCTTCTTGGCTCGCTATGCGATCACCCACTGCTGTCTGGGAGCCCACACCAGCAGTAACTTCTTTCACACAACTTCACTCTGGGGCGAGAGCTTCATCTTCACTTTCTTCGTCACCAACTGATTCGATCTCTTCCATGTCTTCAAATGATTCAAGGAGTTGAGGGGATGGAGCAGCCTTTTACAAAATTTGGAGCCGGCCTTGTCGATTAAAAGAACAAAAGTCTTGGGAGGTATCGTCTTGGCCCTTAAGGGTACACTGAAAACACAATGAATATTTCAATGGGTTGATTTCCTGGAGTTGCAAGGAACATTGGATTGGAGTTAAGCAAGGTCATCATAAAAAGTTAGGAAAAAAGTAAAAAAAGTCCCATTTGGTGTGACGAAGGGGTGGAGGAATGAACCATTGGATGTTGGTTGGCATTATGCATTTGTATAAGAAGCATTGGGCATGATGATGGTGTTTGGGTTGGCGTTTTGCAGAGGCCTATCATGATTGGAGTTGAGAAATCGGAAGACAAAGATTATGACTATGGAGACAGAAAGTTTTCCAGCTGGAAAACAGCAATGTATATAATAACTCAATGACCACTTCGCAAAATGGTCTCAATGTTCTTGGTTCCGTGAAAATGTTTTCCTATTCTTTACACATCACACGAATCTCCGATATGCTTTACACACCTCAATATCAAACCTTCCAAATTTTAAAAAATTGTAGCGTTGGGCGTTCTATTGTCTATGTAGAGGGGTTTCTTCGTAGCAGTTACGTTTCACATAGCAGCGTACATGCTCGTGGCAACGAGACTATGCCAACCTTGACAGAACAAATATTGTTTGTAATAGAAACTTTAAGGCCTTTACTACTTAGAATATAGTTAAGGAAATTTGAGACAGCTGACGACTTGCCCTAGTCCTTACTTGTAATGCCCGATCCCATTTATAGAGTGTCCTCTCTTAAGTCTTTTCCTCTTTATTACCGATGCCCGGGGCAATGGTGGCTGATTCTAACTTAGGAGAAGGCCTAGGAGGTAACGTAGACCTACATTGCTCTCCTAGACATCCACCTCGAACCCTCTCATGACCTTACACGCCATTTTACTTAAACTAAAAATGCCAGTGACTCAAAATTGACTTATTATACTTTAAATGCTATGGAATTAATAGAGGCTTAGCCAAGCACACGTCATATTATGCTCTGTTTTCGTGCTCTGTTTTCGTACACACACCACGAAGACAGCCCTATTGTAAATCGTCGGACTCCGACGATTAGGTAGGTAGTACCCCCGTTGCAGTCACGACATATAAGCGAGATCACGTGCAGCAACCCTTCTGAGTAGACAGTATGGAAGTGCTGTGGTAGCGTATCTTTTCATATAGTAGATGAAGAGGACTCACTCATAGATAGCTGTATTGTTGGTAACCTAGCTTGAAAGTTGAGGGATTCTTGGTAATAAACTTTCGCATTAGCAGAAGCTGAAAATAGCGTTCGAAGTAAACTCCGTGTCACGTTACTCTCTATGTCGCTCTGTTGGATATTTGAAATGAGACTCGATTATAGAATGAAGTAAGGTATATAAAGGGTATATAGATACATGTAGGGTAGGTAGGTGCGCATACAATTTTATGCGCATAAGCACGCGGAAACAGCCTAATTTTCTGTAACACGCTCTTGCCATGCTCATCCACTATTAAGTTGAGATGACTTGTAATATCTGAGTATCTTTAGCTCTAGGTGCGCATTCATTTTTTTTTGCTTTGGCTGAACTTCTGAATGGGATTTCATGGAGGTATATGGGAAAAGTATTGTACCTTGCAACATCTTTGAGTACTGTTTGGAGCGTAAACCACTAAAATGGCCAATAACAACCTGTATTTCTAGGATAAATAGCACGCACAATCTAGCACTGACTTGGTAGTGAACAATACTTTCCCCATGTACCTCCGTAAGGAATACAAATGGAAAGAGTTTGGTGCTTTTCTTTACGATGGCTCTTTATAAAGTTATCTTAGTTGCTAGTGTTACAAGTTGCTAGAATATAACATTATACCATCCTTAACTCGCTGTT
>JAJONI010000919.1:0-16687 GCA_022190145.1 Pezicula rhizophila
AGAAGCAAATATAGCGCCGTAGAAACCATCTAAATATTGTTTAAGCTACAAAGTTCTCGTGATGCTTGCACTTGCTCTCTATGAATAGTATGTCTTCACCATATCGTCAATTGGGATAGCTACAGGGGATACCTTTAGCTGTTAGGTTTATAAAAAAAATCTCGATATACTAAATCGAATATCAAAGTATTTGGGAACGAGAAAATTGACTCTTAGAACTCGTTCCGAAATTGTATCGATAAGGTGGTATATAGAAAGACCTAAGGAGATTTCCACAATAAAAAGCAAGACCTAGACACCAATCCACAACCAAATAACCCCAAATAAAAATTGAACCCAACAACCTCTAAACACCAGATACCTAAACCCACCATGCAAAAAACTCCTCTTAATGACCATGCCCATGCACACCCCCACAACCACAACCTTCACCCACCTCCCCAACATCTCCATCTCCTCCCTTCTCATCACGACCCAACAATCCCCAACTCCAATGCTCCCGAACCCCATCAACAAGCCCCCTCATATCTTTAACATCGTGACTCCTAACTCCATCATGAATCAAATGAGCATCAATAGCCAAAAACCCCCATTTCAACGCAACGTATTCCTGTTTAGCAGCACTATAAGCCAAAGCAGCAAGTCGATACGCATCAGAAATAGAAGCATATAATCTCTCCTGCTCATATAATTGAACCAGCAATTCCGTCATATCGAGGATTTCTTTTTGAGCTGGTTTATTTTGCGTAATGCGGGTGCTGGCGATGGTACTGGATCCAGAGTTTGATGTAGAAGTAGTTGGTTCTGGTTTTTCAAGTGCTTTGGCTATTGTGGAAGTCAGTTCTAATATTTTACCGATTCTTCGATTCGATTCCACGACGAATTGTCTTGGTGCACTACATAGAGAACATCCACACTCGAACCCCCAACTCCTTTTCAAGGCCCTGATTCTCACGTTCCTCGTTTGTAGCGGGTCCGTATACGTAATGGTGATTTCCTCGCCCTTATAAATCGTGCGCGAAGCATGAGTATAATGCGTCAAAGTCTTAGAATCAAAATAATACATAGCATTAGGACGACAATCATGATTTAATCTCGCTGTTTCTGGAACAACCACAGAGTGTTCTATCCCAGCAAATGGTTCTCCGAAGGTATTTGTGTTTAGACGTTCGATTGTTGGATTTGGATGGTTTGGGTCGTGGGCTGCCATTGCGTTGAAGAGGGATTGGGTTTGTGAGGGTAATTGGGATATTGCTTGTGACATTAAAGGGTCGTAAATTCCGGATTTATGGAATGCATCGTTGCTGATTATTGCTATTGCTGTGTGAGCTTTTATTCGGTCGCCACGTTGGATTGTTCGGTTTGCTACTAGTCCGTAGCCGCGGCCTGGGAGTTGGACTATTTCGAACGGTGGAGGTTCTGCGTTTGATTGGAGAGGTTGGAGGTTTTGGGTGAAGGCAGGCAGTTGGGATATGTGTTGTGCGAGGTGGGGGGTTGTTATGAATGTTATGCCGCGGTTTTGGGCGAAGGCTGAGGATGTGTATATGCAGAAGGGCTCTTCGTTCGTTGAGGATGTGTTGCTGCAAATTGGTTGGTTCGTCCATGGTGAGGAGTTTTCTTGTTGGCGCTTTGGAGATGATTGTGAGTGAATAAGTTGAGGTGGTTCTAAGGAATCTGAGTTCGGAGATACAGGGCATACACCTGTGCTGAAAGGGAGAAGTGTGGAGCTTAAGCTAGAGATATCTAAAGAGCATGTTGAGTTTTGTGATGATGTTACTGGAGAATTCGTAGAATATTGGTGTGGATTGTGAAGACGTGCAGGTATGTCGAGGGGAGAGTGAAGTCCTGCTTGCACAGCTGCTGCAAAGGAAAGTGACACAACAGCAGAAGAGAAGAACATTGTGAAATTGTATTGAATGGATTAGTGCGAACAGAATCAAAATCCAGAGCACCAAAAAAACTAGCGGTAGGCCAACATAAGAGCCCAGAAATTTATGCCCTGGTTGAGATAGTCCGATTTCCAGACCCTTACACTTTGTCGCCAAGCCAAAACATCTGTTGTTTTCTCTAGCCAAGCCTCCTTAACTCTCGGTTTCGTGCCTGTTAGGGAACATAAGACGACGAGGCTAAAGCGCCCCCAGAGTCCAACGTTCGGTCTTTCACCCCAACTTAACAGGCGTGACAGTTAGGCCTACCGCAAGGTCAAGCATTTTTGATGTGCTCGCTACTCAGATAACCATGTTTCAACAAAACCCGGTAAATCTGTGTTGCAGGGCTGTATCAACTAAACCAGCCAGGATTAGCCGGGTCCCTTCTCGGCCCGGTTTCTCCATGAAGTTGTGATGTGAGCAAGATAAATTGAAGACAAGTTCTGGAGAATTGCTAGGTAGCAGAAAGTCGTTCGCAATTTTCAAATTGATAGCCCTACCTTTAATATCAAAAAACCTCTTATCAAAGTACCCACAGAAAAAGAAAAAGATTTGTAATTGCAAGTCACTGACTCATTGGTTCGTCTTCTATCGAGATGCCGCTCCCATCATGCAGAGCACAGAACAAACTATGTTTTGAGAAAGTTATAGCGAATCGGGATTTCCAGTCTACCTTAGAGGTAACTCTACCGAAAGGACCTTGCCGATACGGGGTTTCCCTCACCTTGCAGAAGGAAGGTTAAAGCACAGACCCAAGACTACTGCGGTAGGATGTTGTGGATGTGATGGTACTTGAAGCACTTGAATTCTGGCTTGTGCGAAACGGACTGTGTGAGATAAGTTCGTTGTATTCCGTCCGTCGGTTCTACCCGGAAGTGCCTTCAAATGCCATTTAACCCCGTATAGAGCACAACCGCTCTCTTTTTAATGAAACCACTGGACCCTGGGAAACTCCAATGCAATGCGATGTGATGACTAACCAAATCGAACTCCTACTCTGCAGCTCTACCGTTGTATCGCTTTTCTTGCCTTTGACTATTTCGTGAATTCATAAAATTAATCTTGGTGTTTATATCTTATAACCGCTCCGCCGTTCCCTCTTTTCCACTAACAGTGTTCGTTTTCTGTGCGGTGTCTCCACCAGCTTCGGCTTCATCATCAACATCTGTCAAATCATTGATATTGGTACTCAACCAATTCCATCCTCTGATTTCCTCGTGTGTTCCGAATATCATGGTGTCATCTTGTGTCTCCGCTGGTGGATTTTCGAGCTCCATATCTGCAGCTGAGGTTGGTGAGACTTCTCTTCCAGAAGACCGGAGCAACTGCATAATGGCACGAACATTGAGTCGCATGATTCTTTCGGGCTCTTCACATGCAAATACTTTCTTCGTCACCCAAGGAAAGAGAATGCCAAAGTCACTTTGGCTTAAATGTGCTGAGTTTGATGGATAGTAAAAATGAGGCTCCGGGAATTTGCCATTCTTCGAGGTGTAATCATGAATGTCAGAGGTAGGATCTGGACTCAAAAGTCTCTTGGTTGCTTTGAGGTGGACGCGCCATTGATAAAATGCTTGAGATTCTACTGCTAAAAGCGCAGAGCCGCCAGGGCCACCATCTGTGTAGCAGGGGAATGGCTTCTTCCACAACCATCTAGTGGTTGCTGCACGGAGGGGCAGACACCAGACATCGAGAAGAATGACAGGTGTATGGGGTGTTATCTGGCGTACAATGGATGAGCGCGATGATGGGGTGAAGATAGACTCGTATGATGGAGGTGCTGATGAGGCTTGCGAGGAGTAGAAAGTAGACTTCACAAACTGTGCTATGGTCGCCGCTCCAAAGGAATGCCCAGCAAAGGTTATTTTTCCTGCATCGTGCACGTCCATCCGATCTTGAAATTGAGATAGAGACACGGACGATGTGTTGAGGTTTATAAGCACCTTGCCTTCGTCCAGCTTCAGCAAGCTGTCATGTATCAACCCAAGCTCCCAAAGGCGTATCTTGAGCTGGGCGTTCCGAGCAGCCTCAACTTCTGGACTGGGTGTATGGGGAAGCTTTAAATAGTCGACTGTTCGTTTGCCATATTTGCTAGGACGCTTTTCGCAGGATGCACTGCTGCCTTTGCTAGAGGGAGTGTCGCGAATATGTGAGATTGGAGCAGAGCCATCACGATGTTCAGGCGCAACGACAATCACACCATGGCTAGCTAAGGACCCAACAAGATGAGAGTATGCATTCCTCGACCCACCCAGACCATGTGAAAAGACCACGACCGGCCATCGACTGTTTGATGTAGGAGGTTGTAGAAGGGGAGCGTTCTTTCGCGCGGGGATGGAGATATAGGAAATAACGCCTGGCAAAAACCTGCGGCGCTCTCAATTAGCATGCAACACTTGAATTGAGGCTCTCTGGGGTTCTTACGAGATCACATCTGCCAATGTAGTACCAGCACCCAAGAAACGGGTGTAGGCACTTACATATGATCTTTGGGGAGATGGTATCCAATTGACAGCCTTGCCCTTCACCTCGGGATCACAGGGATAGAAGATACGATACTGTACGGTCGAAATTGTCTCATCCGGCGCCGGACTGGGAGATTCGAGCTCAGATACTGGGATTTCCACATCAATGGTACCAGCTTTGTGAGGGCCAGGGTATTCGGGGAAGCCTGGCACGGGGCTCAATCGGGACAGATAGGACGTCATGGCGGTGCTTTTGGATGGTGGCAGAATGTGAATGTCAAGGAAATAAATATGAAGGTGTGATGGCAAATCAAAGGGTGAATGAACAAGAGGAAAGTGAATGTGTAGGTGCACTAGAATAACGACTGAAAATATAAGTACAGTATAGGATCATGATAACTGCTCGTCTACAATGAGAAAAAAGCCTAGGCGCCTCGGTCCTTCAAACAAAGTTTCATCAAGGCACGCAAATCTCGACAAACGTCATGCAAGATGTGGCGCAGCACTGCCATTTCTCTGCAGGAACAAAACCAGAGAGGCACGTGCGCTTCCGAGCAAACCAGCTGATTGGATTGGATCTAGAGGATGGGACAACAGCTGTCACTCCATCGCCTTCCTCTACTTGTACCAAAGGGATATTTACTTTATAGGAGCACATTCTAAGTCTGTGCTGTATCACTACATTGCAACATTTTTCCTAGCTCAAAAATCGTCAGTTTGAGGAGTTTCACAAGATTGTGTTTGACTATTCATCTGTATACAGTAACTTCCTTGTTTACAGTTTCTGAATCCGACTAATGATGCATTTTCCCCGGCATGAAGGCCATCGCTTATTCTGTAATCATTATTCGATTGTTTGAGTAACTTAACTTGATTTGAATTAGACCACTAAAATGGGCAACATCCAATTCGGTCAATTCATATGGTGGAGCTTGCGTCCGCACTTATCCCAGCCAACATTGAAACAAATGTTAGAAGGGCCCCGACCAGAATACTAATACTTGGTTGGACTAAGTGAACCTGCCAAAAGTTCACAGAAATGGCTTATTATAAGTCCACAGATTGAATACACCCCTTGCCGATAATTTAGTGTCCATTAATCTGAAAATTTTGAACGTGAGAAGATTTTTGACTTTTTCTGCCAGTGATTTCTCTGTTGTCGGTGTTCGGAGGTGACTACAAGGCCAATGGCGAGTCAGGAATCTGATATGCTCGTGGAGCTTAAATTGGATACAGGTTTTGTTTTGTTTAGAAACGGCTGAGCGTGTTGAAGTGCAAGGTAAGTGGTGTTGGCTTAATAGCTTGGCATTCAGCTGTGTTGACTTGTGCCACTGTAAACAGCTGTATTGTAAATTGACTGTTTTGTTTTTATATTAAGGGAAAGCAGAATTTTATCACATCGAAATTGTTAGAAGGCTACCAAGGAATATATTACAAATTCCACCCCTCGGTGCGCAACCTCACATTCATCAAGTCTCGTTGACCTCATTGCTCCAAAAAGTATCAGTGGCAGGCCAGATCTAATTCGCTCTCCGCTTTCTAAGGCGGAAGGAGTGTAAAGCGTGTCGTCTCGCTTGCGTCGCTTAACCCCTCTTCGAGCTCATCGGGTCTTTGGCCTCGTTGACTTCAAAACCACCTACGCGTTTTACAAAAAAGAGATCAAAAACTCAACGCCTCAAAAGCAGCAGCGGCAGGCTATACCAAACCCTCTCTCTCCGCCTCGCTTAATTTTTACTCCATTCCCAGGCCAGTTGTCAACACCAAAAAAAAGGACAAAAAAAGCCTCCCTCAAAAGTAGCAAAACTCTAGCAAACTGGTTTTTAGGCCAGCTACTAGAGAAACCAGACGAACTGAGTTTTTTAGGGGTTTTCATCCTGATGAGCGTCCGGAAACAGGACCATAGAGCATAAGCTAAATGGAACCTTAACCTGGGACGACTTAATTTGATCAAATCAAGGAATAGTCTTTTCTGTAAACGTAAGCAGTTCTTAGTTGGGGGTTAGAGGCAATACTTAGCTTGATATATATTTGAGTGTGCGATTCTACCGTTGCACCACCGGGATTTTTGTTGAGTGGAAACTGTCTTAATGAATTTATAAAGGTCAAACAAGGTAGACGGCGCGCTATTGCCTGACAAATTTTGGCCTGTCTCATACCTATTATCGCCAGGCTTCAAAAAGGTTGGCCTAGTGATTCACCTTCAGTTAACAAACAGATCTAGTAAGACGACCTCAAGCCTGAACCTTCGATCTTCAAACAAAGTCAAGCCTGTCATCAAGTAAACAAAGAATTCATCCCACAACAGCTCAAATCATCAAAACGAACGAAAATGGCTCCACCTCATACTCAATCCACAATTACCTTGGCTTGTAAGTAGACACTTATTCCCAGAGAGTGGTGGTACAAAGATGTATTACGATTATTCATAGTACACTATGCTAATGAAAGACAAACCAGCGTTTGCAGATAAGATGGACAACCGCGCCGGCAAGACTACCAAGACTACCAAGACTACCACACGCGGCACACATTATCGCCGCGACGGAACTAAGAAGGGAACGCGCAAGAAGAAAATGCCACGATTTGAGCGTGAACGAAAGATGAAACGCCTCTCTAAACTACAACAAGCACTCGAAAAACGAGAAGAAGAGATGAAGAGGGAAAATATTATTGAAGAATTGATGGCTTGGAGAGAAGAAAAGTACTTGGAAATATGGGGTTATGATGATGAAAATGATGGCGAGGATTGGCTCAATGGCGATTTGGGCAGTTATGGTGGTGGTGAGGAGGAAGAGATTGTTGACATTATCCCTGATGATGAATTGACAAAGGATGGGTTGGTATCTGTGATTGCTGCACTGGAGCATGAGTTGGGTGTTTACCATTGATTTTGGGATTTGTTTCTGGGACGGCGTTTAAGCTTAAATTTGTGTGACACCACTACAGAACCAAAGCTGTCACCAGTTGGCAGCCAATGGCCATGTGTATTCATGGCGGAAATCGAGCCTAGGATATGATCCAAGAAGCTGAGATACGACTATATGCTAGTTAAAGATATATATTTTTGGTGAGAAGGTAGGACGCAAAAGTTTGACAGTGGACATGCTTTGTAGAGGGCAACAGTGGTGTAAAGAAGGGTTAGGTGCTCTTACAAAGTACCCCAAAAAGTTTGGTTGCGCTATTCTACTACATAACTCTAAATACAGCAAAATCTCTGCAGAGATCATGGTGAAAACTCGTGGCACTAGGTTGTAGCAGTCTCAATAAGCGTAAACCACTATGATAGCATTGCAGGAATCGACGGAAAAAGGCAGTTAGTTTCGATTATTCCCAGTGCGTAGAAGACTGTGACAATAATGCTCAACAGACTGTATGGAGGTGAGTTGCCTGCAATTAGCAAACGTTTCCTTGTATTCCCACAGCTTTTGACCGCTATATATGTGAGATACCACTTTAGGTTATCATCTAGTTCATCATTTACTTCCATAACTAAATAGTTTTCAAAATCGCAGGAGTATTTTTGCATCTGACTCTGTATACTTTGTACACACAAATATATATGCATATCAAAATAATTCAACTTGCCATGCCATTCTTTGGTCCAACAACCAAGACGTGGAGCGTAGATGTTAGGACGGGCTACTTCAGTTTAGGGGGTGGCTAGTATGGTATTAAGCGATTGAATGATAAGTCTAAGCCACATTTGGCTAGCGCAGTAGCAGCACGTTGAATCTCGGTACCTACGAACTACAGGTATGAACGTTTGTATCAAAGGTGAACACAACAACAATAACTAAGTTTAGCACTTCGCATGTCACGAAACTCACCCTCTACTCTAAAATGAAACCCTCTGCCATCTACCAGTTGAGTAGTGTGCTCCGTCTCAAGTTTGAACCATTGCGAACCTTTACCCACAGCACCACAGAAGAACCAGTCTGATGTTGAAGGGGCCAACAGAGTACAGATATGAGAGGGCACTACTACTAGCACGAAACCCTTTAAACAGGACAAAGGTTAGGCACCCCTAAAAACTTGCTACCAGTACTAAATAATTTATCTATAGACTATATAAAATGCGATGATTTCGCACTCGACACATTTCCGGTTTACTTTAGTCTCTTCCGCTAATATAACCATTCCACGAAGGATACCATAAAGTCGTCCTATACACTCACTCATTCTACCAGCACCTTTGACCATAATCCTTTACAGCGATTCGCAATGTTAATTAAGTTATCTTGTTTTGGCCACCATGACAGTCTCTTATTAGGTACGACTTTTCGCAAATCAAGCATGAGCGATATTCAGATGCTATAGGAAGAAATTTCGTGAGTTTATGTTGGTCGTACCCGCTCCCACAGGGACAACAAGCCAGGGCCGGTGTAAATACTGGTTCCTGCCCGGCTAGAGATATGAGCTAGTCGAGCCAGTTGCACTACCTTCCTGACAACTCCGTTTGCCTCCACTCATCTCGCCCGGGCAGTTCCACAGGAGAATTGGTGTTCGGATATGAGCGTTTGTCTTGGCCTTCAACCTCAAGATTTGTCGGCGGGTGGTACTGATACATGGGAGGCTCTGTGGAAGCCCTTTCGTCGCCCCGTACGCGTCTGAAGAAAAAGTACCCAACGCCAGCAAGTGCCAAGACTCCAACTGCAGTGCCGATGCCGATTCCGGCCTTCCCACCAACACTCAATCCTTCGGTGTTTTCTGACAGTGTATGAGATAAAGATGGAGTCGATGCGGTCATCACGCTGGCAGAGCTCGTGACAATCGAAGCCGTGATGAGGCTAGAAGAGAGGAGAGCCGTGGTTGACGAACTTGATATAGTGCTTGTTGAGGCACTAGCCCTTAGAACAAGGAACCCAGGACTCGAAAGGTCTCCTGAGTCAGGATCGAATGTCGATGCTGCTGCCTTGAATCGTAATACGTATTTTGCGCTGACACTTAAGTTGCTGTCCGGGATTGCAATGGTCCAGTCGTAAGTTCCCCCAGATGTCAAGTTGACGTTTTCTAGATAGGGGTTTCAATTAGCAAATATTCATGAGGCTAGTACTTAGCCTCTTTCTGAGCTGAGTTGTATTATCGCGGTCAAATCTATGACTGGCGGAAGGAGAATTGCTTGTCTACCTTTGAGCAACTGACTGAATGGATTCAAGCCGTAATCAAATGCCGAGACCCATAAGTGCACAAGATGCTTTGTAGTGTCAACGTAGGCCGTTGATACGTACTTGTTCCACGAAAGAGGGAGTGTGACTCCAGCAGAGAACGTCTGGGAAAAGTCCGCAAGCTGTCCATCTGGAATATTCCAAAGCACAGACTGTACAGTTTGTGATTGTGCGACGGAGTTGGGGAGAACAAGAAAGCAGACCGCCAAAAGCGAACTCAGATATGGACAATACATTGCAAATGATGTGTTTTGCAGAGAAGAAGTTAACACTCGCTGAGATGAAGGAGAATACACTACCAATTTTCGCCTCTGGTTTTTTCCAGCTGAGGGAATATTTACAACACATCCATTCAGTCTGGAACAGCCACCAACATTACTTGCTGTGCTTTGATAAGACATTCGTGGCTGTAGTTGGTCATAAGTCTACCTCTCCAACCTGCTGTATTTATCGCTGCTGTAGTGATCAACTCTATACCGTGAATCATTAGATTCCAATTGTCCGAGCTTGGCCCGCTTCTCACTGGCTATAGCCTTCTGGTTATGAATAGAATGTTGGTTGCCAAGGTGTTGGAACCGATGCAGTCTTCAACGGGCACTTTCAAAACACGGACTCATGCCATGTCGAACCTCAACCTTGTAAGGGGTTTGCGTTTCGATATTTTCAAGCTGCTCGATGCAGTTACTTGCTTAAGCGAAATATTTAACTATTGGACAAAACTCGACAACAAGCGCCGGACCCGAGTCGCTGGGAATTGTCCATTCACATTGTACAGGGGTTGTTTTGTGTTATTGACAGGGCTTAAAAAATCCTAACCAACAAGAAGCTGAGTTAGAAACCGGGAGAATAGCATTAATTCACTACAGGAGTGCCGCTTTTCCAACGAAGCGCGTGCAAATGCCCCTCCGTTGCTAAAAATCCCACGCGCGCGCATTCGAGAGCTTAAACGTTCCAGTCCTTTCGTCCCCTTTCTAAGTTCGTGAACACAAGCACGCCTTTTGATCGCTTTGATTAAAGACTCCGAACAAATCTAGGAACTGTTTTAATTTATTCTTATTTTTTATTTCTATTTTTATTTTTCAAACGACAACTTCTCAGATTCGAGGCTTGTGATTACTAAACATTCCTAGCTGAGTCGTAATATCATCCTTAGCCTTTAGCTCTCATGAACAAAAGCTCTTAAAACAGGTCCAATCCCTCAAAGTAATACACCGGGTATCACCATGCTCGCAACTAAATGGAAGTCCGTTACGCTCTTCATATCGATTTGCTTCATCTTTCTGCTCTGGGGTAGAACTCAAGTCGACACCTCTGGCATACCTTTCGGCCAACAAGTAGCAACTTCTGCATCTGATGAAACGGATAACAAGTTTCATTGGTCCAATGTCCCTCAGAAGTTTCCTGTCACCTCGATGAGAGCTATTCCTACTTCTATACCGGGCAGCATTCCTGGAATTCAACATAAGTTTAGCAAGGAGAAAGCAACGGAACGGAAGGTGAGACTTGCGCGCTTGGCTCAGGTCAAAGGAAACTTTACCCATGCATGGAGAGGTTACAAGGACCACGCGTGGTTGCGTGATGAAGTGAAACCGATCTCAGGTGGTTCTCAAGATCCGTTTGGAGGATGGGCTGCAACGTTGGTTGACTCTCTCGGTTCGTATAAGTCATCCTTTAGCTTGAGGGGAAAGCTACTGACGTACGAATAGACACACTTTGGATTATGGGTCTGCATGAGGATTTTCGTGAAGCTGTTGAAGCTATCAAAGAAATTGACTTCAGCACTTGCGCCTTGGAGGAACTGAACGTATTCGAAACCACAATCCGATACCTAGGAGGATTCCTATCCGCCTACGATTTAAGTCAAGGGAAGTATCCTATGTTGCTTCAGAAGGCCACTGAAATGGGCGATATGCTATATAAAGCATTCGATACTCCTAATCGTATGCCAATTGTGCGGTGGAACTTCAAATCTGCTATGGGTGGAGCCTTCCAAGAAGCTGGTGATTCGGTGCTGGTCTCCGAGATTGGCTCACTCTCCCTTGAATTCACACGCCTCAGTCAAATAACTGGCAACCCACGCTACTTTGATGCCATTCAGCGCATCATGGATGTTTTCGAACAACAACAGGATAAAACTAAATTGCCAGGAATGTGGCCAGTGGTTGTCAACGCGAAAACTGGAGATTACACGGGTTTCCACGGCTTTACTCTTGGCGGAATGGCGGATTCACTGTACGAGTATTTGCCCAAGGTTTGATATCCTTACCTGTTGCGTAGTAAGCACGAACACTAATATATGCAAGCAACACATACTTCTCGGTGGCGCAACGCAGCAGTACCGGAGGCTCTACGAGTATTCCATAATTGCCATAAAGCGTAATATCTTCTATCGTCCAATGACGCTCAATGGGGAAGACATCCGACTAGCCGGCCAAGTTGATAGTGATGGCCGAACGCCTTTCTCGGAATTGAAGACGGAGCCCCAGGCGCAGCATCTCGGGTGTTTCGTGGGTGGAATGGTTGCTATTGCGGCAAAGATATTTCAGAACGACGAAGAGCTTTCCTATGCCCAGAAACTTGTTGAAGGTTGTCTCTGGGCTTATGAAATCATGCCACTTGGGATAATGCCAGAGATAATGCATACGGTTCCTTGCGAAAGCGAAAGTCACTGTCTCTGGGACCAACAAAAATGGCATGACAAGGTCGATGAGTTGCATCCAGGCTCCGATGATGTTGAGACTAAGATACGGAAAAATCGACTTCAACCAGGAGTTACCAAAATCGATGATGGAAGATATATTCTAAGGTTAGTTTCACTTACATGAAATGCAATGTCATTCTGGAAAATCTCTAACTTTTGTTAGACCTGAAGCAATCGAGTCCGTCTTCATACTCTACCGCATCACAGGAGACCCACAACTGCGCGAACGAGCATGGAACATGTTCACTTCCATCATTCAACACACCATAACTGATATAGGCCACGCAGGTCTCGATGACTGTACAGTACCGAATCCTACAAAGTCTGACAGGATGGAATCATTTTGGTTAGCGGAAACTCTCAAGTACTTCTATCTCATCTTCTCTGAACCAGATGTCGTGAGCCTGGACGATTACGTGCTAAATACAGAAGCACATCCGTTGAAGAGACCAGCTTAGGTGTTTGGCATAACTCCCAGATGGAAATTTGATTGAATATGTTCCATTTTCTCCAGGGCAAAATCCTCCATCTATGCGGACACTACCTTTTGAGGGGACCTTTCCATCGAGCTTCGAACTACTTAGGCCGCACTCGGAATCTGCAGGTGGTGATGTCAATTGATCAGTTCGAGGAAAGGGCGGGGAAGAGATACTAAAGCGTAATTCAGCAGATAAGTCATGGTGACCTGCTTCACTGAAGGATGTCTATATCCATAGTCCTGCGAGCGGCCAATACTGTTTGATGATAATACTCACAGAGTTGAGTCCATGCTCAAGGTGTGGAGTTCGAAGTCGCGAACACATTGTTCCTTATGTGAGGTGTTGATTACGAAGGAAAACCTGTATTATATAAGAATGGGAATTCACTAATCCTTGAATTGCATCTTACCCTATAACCCCTGTACGCAGGCTCGCTGTTGTACAGTCGTTTAAATTTTACAACATATTAACTGAAGTCAATCTCAATTGATGAGTTGGCAGAAATGGTGCTTAAAAGTGGGCCTTAGACACCGGAACGTTCGGAAAGATATTTAGTTTTGTATGGGGCCCCCAGCTGACTTCTGAATTGCTTCAATGGAACTCAATTATTCCTGACGTGGCTAAGCGATGTGAGCTACCTCAATTAGCCAGGTACCAACGTACAAAGGCCACGACACTAACAGAATAAATATATGTGGTCTGCGTCAAAGATCATATCCAGTCTTTGTACAAGTAATCATCATGCATGACGGGATACTGCGCCGTAATATATTAAGTAAATCACTCTTCGTCCTAACTCGCAGCTGTCATAGTCACAAGCGACCATTGTCGCGGCGCTCCTGCCGCTAGCTTACCTGCTAATGCCCGCAATGCGGCCGCTGAACACTTAATGGCGCAAAGTCGAGGAGATAGATCTTAAGTCCGAAGGGAGGTTACGTTTTGGAACTGGGTTTATTTAGGATGTATATTTTGCATTTTACATTTTACATTTTACATTTTACATATAGACTTCGTATTGAGTAATATAAATAAATTAAGGTTTTTTGTACTGCTTGTGCTTGTTTGTTGAATAATTGAATTATTCTTACTTTATAGGAAGTATATTGAACAGAGACTTACTTATCTGGTACAAGCTTTAGTATAGGCCGTAGAGAGCCTGTACAGCCCGTAGAGAGCCTGTACAGTAGAGGGACTAAAACCCGGAAGAAACGTTGGGCCGGGTCACGGGACTGCAGATTTGGTCGGGATAAATCAATATCTATAGATCTATAGAAATAAAAGATACAGTACAGTGTATGTGTCAGATATATCGCCTAAGCAGACAGAGCTTCTACTTGGGGACAGGAGTTTAGAAATATAAGAATTATGAATTAGGTATTAGTGAATTATATTACGATAAGTACATATACCGCTCGTGTATGAGATCACTACCTATGTAGTACTTCGACGGATAGATTGTGTAACCGTCCCGGAGGTACCCTGCGGACTTACGGAACTTCGCTGCTTAGGCTGCCAATTACCTTCTGCAGCCGTAACATGATGGCGCCAGCAAAGACACTAGCCCCGACTCTAAATTTCTTGACTACGTCGTTACTGAAGTGTATAAGAATCAAGATCTTCCCTCTGGAAATTATCGTCTGTCCATCTCAGTTTCCTATCAGTCAAATACAATAAAATACTTACTACACATCAAAATGGAGTACACACAGTATGTATCCATTTCCTCTTTTTCAATGGCTCTTGCTTGTTTCACAAACTAATTAAATATTTTTTTGCAGATTGGGAAAGTCAGGTCTCAAGATCTCGAAGGTTGTCCTTGGTGCAATGTCTTATGGAGACCCGAAGTGGCAAAGTTGGGTCCTACCGGAAGAAAAAGCATTGCCATTGTTGAAGCACGCCTATGATGTTGGACTCAACACGTGGGATACAGTATGATTCCCTCCTTTCTACACCATAGGATATAATTTTACTTCAAAGTACTAAAACGGAACAGGCTGATCTCTACTCAAACGGCGTCTCGGAAATAATCATCGGCAAAGCTCTCAAACAATACAAGATCCCCCGAAGCAATGTAGTTATCATGTCGAAATGTTTTGGCGGCGTTCCACGCGAGGGAGAGAACCCTGATCCCTGGGCTATGTTCACGAATGATGGGCTGATGGTGAATCGTGTTGGGCTGTCAAGAAAACATATCTTTGATGCTGTTGACGACAGTGTGGAACGGCTTGGTACGTATATAGATGTTTTGCAAATTCATCGTTTGGATAAGGAGACGCCGCGTGAGGAGATTATGAAAGCGTTGAATGATGTGGTGCTGAGTGGGAAGGTCCGATATATTGGGGCTAGTTCGGTAAGTGATCGTTCCAAAGTTTGAGGCAGAGCTCGTCTTAGCAAACATATATCTAACCATGGTAAAACACAGATGGCAGCATGGGAATTTCAAGCTTTGAATAACATCGCGGAAAAGAATGGTTGGACCAAATTCATTAGCATGCAGAATTATCATAATCTGATTTACCGCGAAGAAGAGAGAGAGATGATTCCTTACTGCAAAGATGCAGGGATAGGTCTCATTCCTTGGTCGCCGCTAGCTCGTGGAGCTCTTGCCCGTCCCTATACATCTCGATCCACGCATCGTGAGCAGAATGACCCGTGGATGACGGCAGTACGTAATGATGAGCAGGCCAATGATGAAGCTATCATTGGTCGTGTTGAGGAGCTTGCGAAGAAGAAAGGTGTTAAGATGGCTGTCATTGCTACTGTGTGGTCTTTATTGAAGGGGGTTAACCCTATTTTGGGTATGGGTAGTGAGGAGCGCATTGATGATGCTGTTGAGAGTGTCAAAGGTGCAAGTAATGGGCTATTGACTGAGGAGGATATCAAGTATCTTGATGAGTTGTATGCTGCTAGGAGTGTTGCTGCCTTTTGGTGATGGCTTTTAAAGGGTCATTTGGCTCCGCCAAAGTGTATCTTAGTTAAAATCGGATATTTTATAACAGGTGCGGGCGTGTCGGCGCGTGTATAGAGCGGGAGCACTGTATCTTGTAATTGGGAGCATGTGGGAACCCCTAAAAGTTCTTTGCTTCGACTTTTCATTGTAGTTATCTACATTTGGAGCTTCCGCTTTTCAATCCATCTCAACCCTATACGGTTTACTACACTCTCATCCATCCTAAAACTTAACTAATTAGCCGAGGCCTATTTTCATTAACGACGGGAGGTGGATACACTCACCCTAATAGCCAATCAAATAAGTAACCGCCTAATGGCATCCAGAATCACAGCTAATAGGACAATCATCGGTTATGATACCACAAATACAGCCCTGTGACAGAATACCAGTCAGAAGAATTCTTTATATTATGTTTTTAACAAGCAATGGCATATACTTACAGGGCAAGCCCGCGACACGAGCACATCTGCAGCAGGCATAGGAGCCGGAGCCGGAGAAGCAACGACAGCTGTTCCAAGCAGGAGGAACAGACCCAAGACCTTGGTAGAGGCGTTGAAGAACATGTTGTGGAACGTTCGACTTGTGGGGTAAAACGCAAGTTGAAAATTTCTGGAAGGTCAAGAATGATGTGATTTTGAGGCACACTTACGAAAAAGATGGGATTGTTCTCGTATTTATCCTGTCACTTAGGTATTCGGGGTTCGGGAATTTCGACGTGCCATAAGCTGACATCTAAGGTCGGCCAATGCTGTGCCTCATTCTCACCGTATCTGAAACTCGCTTTTCTAGATAAAGAAAGTCATGTAATGTGCGGCATACGCGGATAGCCTACCTCAGTGAATAGCCTACCTTGGTATAAAAATTATACTTTATACCTTATACTTTAATTTTCTTAACAACTAGTCATAGAATCTGCTTTAGTTAAAAGTCGTATTATCCTTACTATCTAGGCTCTTAAAAATAAGTTTAAACTTAGTGTTAGAAAGGCTATAATAA